>SNQJ01S0025692.1:35955-73026 GCA_010110895.2 Picea sitchensis
AAATGAAAATGTATCCTTGGTATATATAGGAGACTAGGAGGTATAATTACAACTAATGGCCTAAATCCGACATAAATAAAATAACATTACTAATATAATATGCCCCAATTAAGGGGTAATGAGCCAATATTAGGGCTTAACAAAAATTATAGTGAAACTTCCAAGGTGTCTCAGATGTAGCAGTTAAACCCCAAGACCTTGAGCTCTAATACCAAATGTTCGGAACGAAATATCAAAATAGCATAAAACAACCTCATAATAAGTACTCAATGCCTTGAAAAATAGAGAACTTCATATAATAATACTCTTTGAGGGGGAAGCCTCCTTATACACCACATAAATGTCCAAATACAAGATGATTCCAAATGAAAAGGTCTCCTTGATATATATAGGAGACTAGGAGGTACAATTAAAACTAATGGACCCAAGATGACATAAATAAAATAACATTACTAATGTGATATGCCCCAATTAAGGGGTAATGTGCCACTATTTAGGGCTTAACATACATAGTATCAAGAAATGGATAAAATCCAACTAGAGAGAAAATTTTATTATTTTGTGCCAAAGGAAAGTAGTATGTGATGTGTTAGCACTAAGAGTCACCTTCTGATTGCAAGGAAGGTAAGACCAGTACCCATCATATTGTATGTGAAAGTACGAGTGTTTTTTAAAGGGTCGAATGGAAAAAACTCGGAATGATAATATCCTAACTCAGAAACAGGGCTAACATGTACCAACAAATAAGGTCTTGACTAACTTCAACCAGTAGCTTGGGAGTAAATTTGGATAGAAGGAAGACTTGAATGAGAGGAATGTAAGGGCTACTTCAAACATCAGGTCCACAAGAGCCTAAGGAAGAAAGCTTCTTAAAACAAGATCTTCTTGAAATTAGAAACTAAGGAGCTAAATAAACACCATGACAATAAAATGATCAAGCATCCATCATATCATTACCACAATTATCCATGTGAAGCATTCAAACATGAATATTTAGCAATAGAAGCAGATAGTCTGAAATAGAAGCTATTTTCTATTAGTCAAAAAGTCTTAAGTATTGTACACACTGGATCACAATCACTTTATCCAAAATATTACAGTGTAGGGAGCCTTGCTCAACCATCCGAACCTTCTAAAGAAATTGATCTATATATTTATAAGAATAAAGGGAGGCAACAACTGGAGGTACGAGCTAGCCTCTTTCCCTTAAAAATCTCTAAATATTTATTTATTCTAACAACTAAGATAATAGCCTATCCTATAAAATAGGGAAATGCTGGTGACTAATCCAATCATGCTTCTAACTGCTTTGATCCTCTTTTGCTGATCAACTCTTGTTTTTCTAGGTGTCCCTTTTGGAGCCTGTGGTTGTCTTCATGATGCCAGTTTCCTTCTCCATCATCAATCTATCCAAAACTATTGGCTTGGTCTTCCTAGATCCCTGTTGTTTGCTGGCAAATCCCTTGGGTAACAACTCTGTGTAGCGCCCCCTAGAATGGAACAAGGAGAGACGGTGGTGCCACTGTGCTGCATATGTGCGCCAACATTTGTCCTCTGTTGCAATATTGAGTAGCACCCCTGTGTTGTGCTTGAGTGTAATCCTGCACTCTGCCAAATATTACGCAACACTTTACGCAGCGCCACTGTGTGCAACTTCTAATATCTGTAAGATATTATGCAACGCCTTTATGTAGCACTTCCTACGCTTGTGTTTGTATACAGGTTTGGGTAGCATTACTAAAACACAACACGTTTGAATCTAGAACATGTGCACAGCCATTTGTGTCATTCCATGATGACAAAAACCATTTCACTTAGTTGCCTCGACTATACCATAGGTAGTGCCATTACCACTGAGTGAAGCCAACACTTAGCAAAACTCAAAATCGATATAGCTAAATGCCTAGAATCCTGTATGGATGGAAGAGATAGGTATTTACATATTAGTTAACCCTCCCAAAAAGGAACAATCCCCAAAAATGGAGCTTACCCTCTTACCAACTATTTTTCCATTTTAACACTTAGCCTCACGCTCTTTCTGGTAGAAAGAGGATCTTCAATTGGCATAGCAGATTTCTTCTTCTTAGCATTGACAGGGTTCTTTAGTGTAGTTGTGCTCTCTTTAGCTATTGGTTTGTCATCCTCAATGGAAGCTTCAACTAACACCTGCAAATTTCGTTGTGCTACCTCATCTTGAAAGTGCTTCAGCTCTTCCCTCAACTTCATGTTTTGGGATTGAAAACCTCTATTCTGTCAGTAAAGATTCTTTAGCTGTTTATGAAGGGGCAGAGCCTTTCTCGTTGAAAACCTTTCCAAGTCAAGGGTATGAGTGTAGCCATCCATGAGCTCTTCCATTTGGGCCAAGTGGACCTTTTCTTCTGTTTTAAGACATGCTATTTCTTTTCTTGTATCTCTAAGCTGCTTGATAAGTCTTTTGTAGGTCTGACTACCAGGAGGGGCAGTGGCATGCTCAATCTCAATAGGATTTTCCTCAGTCTCCTTTTACTCTTGCATGGGAGGTGTCTTGTCTACCTCATCAGGTTCCTTGCTGTCTCTACCTTTATTCTTCTTTCTCTACATAGGGGTTCCATCTTTTATTTTCCCAAGCTTCTCAATGCCTTTCTCAGAGGTTTCATCTTTTCTCTCCAAAGGTCTTTTAGTACCTTTAACCTTACCCTTCTGTTCAGGGGTTTCTTGCTTCTCCTTCATAGGCTTTTCAATGTTTTTTCCCTTCTTCTTTAGAACAGGGGTTTATGGAAAAGGATGCTCTTGGAAAACCTCCTTAGGAATCGATGACCTTGTGAAAGGTCTTCTACCTTTGATTTCAACTGCTGGAGGAGAAGAGGAAAAGAGAAGATTATTCCCTTTTTTAGATGTCACCTTGGTAGAAGAAGGAACTTCTTCTAACCCTGGTGGACGTGGTGGTGATAAATATATATGTGGAGAAGGACACACTTCCTCCTCAGCTTCCCTGACCTTCTTGTTAATCTCTGAAACAGGGGATCTGCCCTTTCTCTTCTTATTGATCCCTGCTTTACTACTGGTGGGTGATAAAGGTCCTACGATCTGTGATTGGGAAGTAGGTGTTGGATCTAGATTGAAATGAGAAGTAACCACAAAGTGCTCCCAGGAAATCTCTTTCTTTCCCAACTCTTCAGAGACTAGCATCCTGATTAGTCCAGAGTGGAAAAGACTAGAATCTACATCCTTATATTTGGCTTGCACCCTATCTGACATTTTACCTATACTTCTCAGCAGGTAATAAGGAACATTCATCTAAACCTTACCAGTAAAATGTAACAATAGCCTTATGTGGCAATGGTACAATGTGTTAAATCTCCCTTCACATGTAAAATATCTCTGTATGATATTCAATAATCTGTCAAACTGTTCAACCAATTGACTTCTTGGCATACTCTTAGACAACTCATTGGCTTGATATTCAGGTTTAAAGAGATCTTTAGCATAGGTTGAACTCAAAACCATGGCCTTGAACCACTTTTCACCTGTAATGGGGATCCCTGTTGCAGCTGAGATAGAGGCTTCAGTTACCTCAAATTCCAAATCCCCAACCTTGGTTTTCCTACCATCAAAATGTAATGCAAACTCTTTTTCTACCTCTGGGTGGCCTCTCTGCATGTTCTGACAGAAAGAGAGGAACCCTACTCTTTAAAAGTCCTCTCTTGCCATGGGCTCTACATAAAAAAGACGCATTTCCACTGGTTCCATCCTAGCTATCTTGCCTCCTTTGTGAGCCTTCTTTGATTGGGGGGTCTCCATGGCTCAGAATGAGAGCTCTTGAAAGGCTTAAGGGATGATAATGATCATGAAGGCTTTGAATAGAGTTTCAAATATACAAGGCTGACCCTTTGCAACTGAGTAAAACACTTGATTTCGAGATGAAAGGAGGCAGGGGAAGAAACGAGAGGTTAAGCAGTGCCTCTGGGTAGCGCAACGCATACGCAAAGGATAGGCTATCTACAGGCTTGCAATCTGAATGACTGAGGTAGGAAACAATAAACTGACTTAGGCATAGGCAATGAAGATACAGGTCTGGAAAAGAAACAGGACCAAGCTATCATGCAAAGACAAGCCTCCTACAAATGTGCAAACTTGGCCAACCAAAACCCGAGCGCAAATTTCTTGTGAGAATTAATATGTAGATGGGGGGAAACACAGGATACCTGTGTAGCAAACACCTGTTGGAATCTTCAATGAAATCTCAGGGTGAGATTGCGA
Source organism: Picea sitchensis (assembly GCA_010110895.2). Classification (NCBI taxonomy): domain Eukaryota; kingdom Viridiplantae; phylum Streptophyta; class Pinopsida; order Pinales; family Pinaceae; genus Picea; species Picea sitchensis. The sequence goes on from SNQJ01S0025692.1 coordinate 40,195, forward strand.
AAAATTGGGCCCTTGAACCCACTTCAGTCTCGAGCTTGGTTTCCTTGTTGTCACCTGATCAAAACTTTTGAATTTGCGCAGCGCGCCACTGTTGATCCTTTCAAAAATATAAACCGTTACAAGGCTCGTAAATGAAAGATATGGTAAGCATATTTAAATAACTGTTGGCACTGAAAACAAGGGACATGACATCAGTCATGGCAATCGTGACTTGAGGTGGAAGAATGACAAACGTTACAGGCGTTATGGAACTGCCTAATGGGTAGGCAACATTTCCAATTCAAAAATATGATTAGATAGGTAAGCGAGGACAATGATGCATGCTTATGAGGTCATGAGTGAGGAGAGAGGTCTGTCACATCAGCCTGATCATGGGAGGTATAGACCTAGGGACAAATCATAAAAGGGACCAAAAAGAATAAACCATGAGCTAAAAGGGTTCAAGGATCAAAAATCAAATTGAGGATCAAAACATGAGCTATGACTCAAAAGTTTAGTCATCCAAGGGGTCCTAATAAACATAACTTTAAAGGGATGAAATTTTTTCAAAAGATTTAAAATCTAAGGCTTTAAAAATGATAAAAACAAATTAAAAGACCCAAGGCAATTTAGTGTGATAACACGATGAACCAATTCTCATTGACCAACCAAGAATTAGAAGTGAGGAAAGAGATGGGTTATTGAAAATATGACCATTATTTTCACTTTTTATGATATTTCTCATCCTTCATAAATAACCAGTGATTTAAAAAATTTACATTTTTAAAGAATGTTTTTTGAATTACCCTTTTAGGTTGGGTCTGAACCCCTTGGAAGAGATAGAAATGGTTCAATTGTGAACAATAGAACCAGTTCCTTCCATTTAATCCACTAATTTACTAGTGAGTTGTAGCAATGAAAATGACTTCCTTTGATTCACATGATGGTTGAAATCAACCTCACTATGCATTGCACTCATTTAAAAATAATTTAGAAATAGCTTCACTCGCTTTCCCCTTAACAATCCCAATACATTATAAAATCAACATCAATAGTTAATAAATCTACTCCATCACAATGTCACTTTAATATGAACCACATATATGTACTATATTAGCTATGGGCCATAATAGATATCTGATGCTCCTCATGCAACTACCAATCATGGTTGTTCGTTTGGGAAAACATTTCCATAATGGAGATGGTGGAAAAATAGATTAACCTATTTTTTTTGTTAAATCAAGTGTACATTTAAACTATAATTTTTTATTTTCTTGTGTGCCAAAACAATTAGGATTTCATGGTGAGAATTTCTTGATCATTTCTCAAAGATAGGAGAGTAACTAATAAACATAAGTGTTTTAAAAGGGAAATAGAGTATTTTTTAACGTAGATCTATTAACTAATAGTTATTAAAGTTTAATGTAGATATAGTATCATATTTAACACGTAGGTGAATGGGATATATTTTAAAAGGGAAATAAAATTATTAAAGAAACAATCCTTTGGTGGGCGAACTCATATTCATGTTCACAAGACTAGGTTTGTGGATTTGTTGAAAACTTGTGTTTTTAGGGGTTCTTGGGATATTTTGAAAGAGAAAATAATGGATCAATTGAGGCTTACAAGGACTTGTTGAGCCCTCAACAACTCCCCTTAATTTTTAGAAAAAAATAAAGGGACCCCCTTTAAATTTTGATTTTTTTTTTTTTTTCTTATATTTTATTATGTTTTGCTTGATTTGAAGGGATGGTTTTATAGTTATTTTATTTCTTGGTTATTTGGTTTTGAGTGCTTTATGATTGGTTTTCATTGATGGAGTGATGACCCGATGATATGCTTTGGAATAAATCCATTACATTCATATTTGAATGAGGAATCATTAAATGCATGTTTTTATTAGCTTAATGATCATTATTGTTGTGTCATGAAGCTTGCTATTTCTTTACATTTTCCTCACATACGTAATGATTGTGGTGTTTGAGCCCGCTTGATTTTTGATCATTCAATATTGTTTTCACACAATCATAGACTTACTCAAAGTGGTTCCATACCTTTGTTTTCTTAAATTTGGATTATTATGATCTTTCGACTCTTTCGTCAAGATTTGGTGTTCAATGGATAAATGAGTTAAATTGGCATATTGGCGGATTAAAATAATTCAACTAAAAGTTGGATCTTTAAAAGTTTAATCCACGTCTTCAAATAATACATGTTAAATAACTACTACATATGCACGTAAAAATTGACGTTGTACTCCGACAGTACGGATAAAATCGGTCGTGCTGTTTGATTTTACTTGTTTTTTTTGTATTTTTTCAAAAAATCTCGGCGTTTGTCGACTATTCGACGACATGGTATTTAGCGTCGGATATCCGACGGTTACAGTTTACTAAATTTCGGATATCCGATGGTGTAAAAGGGTCAATGATCTGCTTACCAACTATTGACAAAGTAAATATTGTTTTCTGTTAAGCAACGTGTGTCTGGTCAACAACCATAGGAAGTTTGACGAAAAAGTGATATATAATTTAAAAAGTTAAAAATATTAAATATGTTCGATGTTGTTCATATACTAGCGACGGTTTGCATATGTTATACGAGATATTTTTAGGTTAGAATACATTTTTTTTTTATTTTGTTAATTTCATTAGAAATAGTTAAACTACAGAGGTTGATTTTTTAAAATAATCATCTTTATTGAAATTTTGGTAAGGAAAAATGTCACATAACATTACTCCAAGAGGACAAGGCCGAGACTTGAGATCTGCATTGGTCGAGGCTTTGGGTGATCAAAAATGTTATTTCCCTTATAAAAACTGTAGGGGCTATAATAGAAGGATACTTTTAATAAAAACAACTAAAAAACATTGTAGTGAGTATGGACACCTTGAAGGCAGGCATGAATATCGTCCCTTGGTAATTTATTCATTATATATATTTATATTGCATATTTTTTTGTAAACGTTTATATGTTAAATGTAGAAGAAACATAATGTATTATTTTTTCTTTATGGATATATTCTATGTAAACATAAACAAATAGAGAGTAAGTTAAGAAGAGAAGAAGTATACATAAGATGTAGATTTTAATTAGGGTTTAGGGCATGGTTTAGTGGTTAAGGGGTTTAAGATTTATGGGTACAAGGTGTAAGGGGTATGCTTCTCCAAGTCATGGACATGGTATGAAGAGGAACTATAAATGTCTTAAGGCATAAAATATGCTTTTAGGACTCCCAAACCATGCACACGGTCTGAAACCAACAAATATACCCTATAAATGAAATTTTTGGCCTATGTGTACTCATGATAATGGCACCATTACAAGGTTGTAATTAGTGGAAATTATTCTTTAATTTGACCTCGAGCAGAGTGACCTATGAATGGGCCCAACATAAAAAAAAATCAGTTTTGCTTGTATGCATTGAAATTTCACATGGTTATAGTAGATGCATGTGTTGTTGGTATGGGAGGGTTTCGAGACTCAAATAAGACTCACACAAATAATTTGAGAATCAAACGACAAGATTAAGGAGAACAACAAGGTTTCAAGTGTGAAGTGTTAAATGCATTGGCCACATGGAGATTAATGAGAACAACAATGTTTCAACATTACAAACTGCTCACAATAATCAAAATTTATGAGAACCTAAGTCAAACAAGGAGATATAATATTTTTCTTCACTAAAATGTGTGTGTATTTTTTATTTCATTAAAAAGTTGTATGCAAAAGGAATGAACAATAATTCCTTTGCTATAAAAAAAATAAAAATCCCACTAGTGTACTTCATTCTTCATATCCTGCATTCTTTTTTCCTCATTGATAAGCCCAAAATTCAACCACTATTTTGGATATTGCACTTCTACAAGATTATGGATTTAAAATTATCTAAATAAATTGGCATTGAGATATGAAATTATTTGTAATTAATGTTTATTGCCGAATTTTGGTTTATATTCATTTACAATTTTTTTTTTAATATCTCATTGCAGTTGTTAGAAATGGTTTCCAAAATCCCAGATCTATAAATTCATAATGTAAAGCCCCAAGCCAATGCCCCACCATCAATGTAATATAATGCAAAAATCCTAATAGAGTGATAGCCAACCTAATAATGTTGAGATATATATACCCACGTGGACGCTTACTTGCCTAAATTTTAGATGAAATCATTCATATAATTACTTAAGAAAATGAGGCATTATCAATATTACCTCTTATAGAGAGATTTATCCTAAATGTATAGATGGTTTGGATAATATTGTAAGAAAAGAATTAAAGAGTAAAAAACTAGAGGACACATTTTCCCTTTTCACAGGCCCTCATATAGGTTAAATGTCAATAACTATCATACCTCATATATCTATCAAATGGTTCACTTATCAACCATTTATTGATAATTTTATGGATAGGTAATACATGGTTTTTAATGTGAGACCTCATAACAACAGGGAAATCCCACTATGTTTCTTGAGGAAAATGTATGCAAAGTGTGTTTTGGGGAAACTTGTTAACTATTTTCATCACTTAGAATTGCATGATGCTTGTTTGGATATTCCACACAACTAACCAAATGTGAGGCACCAAGATGAAAAATACCTAACCCCTTGACCTTCTTGGAATTCCCACTTCCAGAGGAGTTGCTTCCACAAACACACGAATAATTGTTCCAGTTGACACAAATGATGGTATTCCATGACACATTTGTTGAGGTATTGATTGTATGGTGTCATCATATACTAGTGGGGTAGAACCATCAACTCCCAGTTGGGAATAACACCATATAGTAGTGAGGGCATACTATCATATACCAGTGGTTGTAGTTGTTATTCACATCCATGAATGTTTTGTGGCTATAATTTCCATGGTCTTTTAGGAGATATTCTCCATGGTCGATTTTTAAGTGAGGTATGTATAATGATATATTTTCATTTTATTTAATTTATAATTAGTTAACTAATTTATTTCACATTGTTTTCCCCTTATGGTGTGTGTGTGTGTGTGTGGATGTTCTTACTTCCCCTCCTACTATGGGATACTCACCCTATGGTAGACACATCAAACAATGTATCTAATTTAGTCACACCCATAGTTGTTGCTAAAATTTACAAGATGCACATGTGTACGTTATATTTCAAATTGGATCATTAAATCACGTATCTATAAACTGGTTCAACAATTGATGATTGTAGCCATTGGCAAGAGTGCCTGACCTATCTAACACCACTTGCACATGGTGGTGCTTTTTGACCTTCACTTGCTACTACACCCACTATAGTCACATACACTATTGTTTCCTCCAACTACAATGTTGGACCAATGGCTATGTCTCCTAGTCAAGGATGCGACCAATATCCTAGGTTGCAATCTCTTTTTGTGATGAGGTGAATAGTAGATGAACCCCTTAATAAAATATAAATGTTGAATTCCATAAATTAAATGAAATATAAATGAAATATCAATGTTAATATTGTATAGGACTATAGAATACCGAAGAGTCGCATAACATTGTTGTAATATTGCAAAACTATGTAACCTATATTGTAATATCCATAATATAAGAAGACAAAAAGCACGGTCCTTCATTAATTATTGGTTTGCCCTTATTGATTTTCTAGGGTAAAAAATTATGCCCATTAATGTGTGTTTCTTTTCTATATTTGTCTTTCTATTTAGTATCAATGTAGCTAAATAATCTAATTGATGTTTTTTATTTTCATGCGTAAAGCACTAAAATATACAAAAATATAGTTTCACAATTGATCATTGTTTTGTTTCCATTATACTTTGAAGTATTATATGTTCAAGGCATGAATAATACCAATGTATTTACAAGAATGGTCAAGGCATGAATAATACCATAGAGATAGATACCATACCATTTCATGTTGTGCTTTAGTATCTTGGTGGAGTAGTGGAAGAGGGTGAATAATCTAACACAACCCAAGGAAATATGTAGACCAAAGTGAAAGCATGCAAGCCACCTCTATGTTGAAATATTATAACTTCAAAGAGTATTCTATTTATTATTGAGTTATTATCCATTAGATCAATCCCCTTTTTTGGATTGATCATGTCGGGCATTGCAATTGCCAAATCCTCTTTTCTGGATTGGTCAAACCCTAAATATATTATGCAAAATTGAGAAGTCAACCCCCATGCTAATTAAAGTGGTTTTAACCACTAAGAATACAAGTCAGCCCTGCCTAGTGAAGAGACACCTGTCCAACACCTGCCAGTTTGTATAAATAAAGGAAGCCAACACTGCATTTGTTCATGCACTCATTCACTCACTCATGCACAAGTTTGGTAGTTGCAGTTGGGAGAAGAAGGAAGAGAGAGGTGCATTTCTCAGTGGTGGATATTCTCTAGTGTTTGGTTTATTGTCTTGGCATTGTATTATATATCTATATAAAGGAAGTTTTTGTTGGGTTTTCTCCACATGAGGGTTTCCCAGGATAAATGGTATGTATCTTGTGATTGTGTTTTTCTCAGTGATCCTACCTATGCTATTGTTATCTAGTAAATTGAAAATAAACCTAATAATAGCTCAAAAATTAACATGGAATCAGAGCTAAACTGAAGAGATCATCTTTCACTAGATAAAGAAAAACGTCACTATTGTCGTACAAGAAAATTAGGGATTTTTGTTGAAGAGGAATATCAACCTAAAAACCATCTAGAAAAGTGTGCCCTAGCCTAGGTAACTCTTTGGCACCTTCATCGAACTCTTTTAGTGGATAGAACTCATGGAAAGTAAAACCCTAGTTTTGACCAATACCAAAAAACCCGGAAACCAAAACCAGTACCAGAAGTACTAGTACAGAATTTCATTGGTCCGGTTTAAAGGGGAAAAAATTGGATTTTCTGAAATCTAACTACACCAGGATACTCGCCTCAGCCAAGCGCATGTCCTGGTAAGTTCAAAATTAAATTCTAATCATTTTCAATTTTTGGTCAATTTCCTAGCTCTAGGTCAAGATGTCTGCAAGCACTAAGCTTGTTGACAAGCTATAAGGTGTGTAAAACTTTCATTCCTGGAAGTATAGGATTGCACTAATTCTTGAAGAGAATGACCTATCAATATTCATTAAAGAAGATGTACCAGAACGTACTGATGCTGCAACTAAAGAAAAACACCAAAAGGACACAGTTGGGGCCAAAATAATCATTGCGGACTCTATTAAAGATCACTTGATTCCTCAAGCGGCTTCAAAGAAAACTCCAAAATAAATTTTTGATTTCCTAACCATATTGTATGAAGGGAATAACATCAATCGAAAGATGAATCTAAGAACTCAACTCAAAAGTACAAGGATGTAGAAAGGAGAAACAATTCATGAATATTTCTCTAGAATATCACAATTCAAGGAACAACTAGAAGCAATTGGTGGTACTCTAGATGAAGATGAACTTATAATGACAACCCTTAATGGTATCAAAATACCTTGGGATGCATTCATCCAAACTATCTGTGCCAGAAAGGAGAAATCAAACTTTGTCAGTCTTTGGGAAGAATGTGTTCAATAAGAAGCAAGAGTATCTAACCGAGAAGCATTTCTATCAAGAGATGAAGATCAATCCCTAGCTACTCATACTAAAGGAGGAAGGAAGAGGCCTTACTTACAGAAATAAACTCATCAACATAAGGAGTCTCACCAAAAAAAAATCATACATAGAGAATCTCACCCTCTAAGGAGATTCCAGAAGGGTCAAAAAAGAGAAAAATATTTCTCATCCTACCAATGTTACCATTGTGACAAGATGGTACATATTGCTAAGAATTTTCCATCTAGATAATACTAATACAAGAAGAGAAACAAGAGGCACCATGCCCATATAGTTGAAGATGAAGAGCCACCCACAAAGATGATAAAAGAAAAGATTGAAGACTATGTCTTAATCTTTTCCCTCTCAGGATCAGTGTCACCTAGTGAGGACACTTGGCTCATAGATAGTGGTTCTTCCAAGCACATGACAGGTCAAAGAGACATTCTCTCTTGTCTTACAGAAAATAATTTTCCCCAGAAAGTTACACCTGAAGATGATTATCAATACCCCATCAAAGGAGTAGGAGAATCAAATTACAAACTTGATTAAGGGATCCCAATGAAGATGAAGGATGTACTATATGTACCAGGTTTGACAAAGAACTTACTTTCTATATCATCTTTAGAGAAGAAAGGATTCAGAGTTGCCTTCATAGATGGAGAAGTTCTTATGTGGCCCAAAGGAAAAACCATAAAATAAGCAATTGTTATTGGAAAAGAAGATGGTGGCTTGTATAAGCTAAAAGGTCACTCATAAGCAACCTTGACTCATTCCATGGAGAATCCATGTGAAATTTGGCATAGAATACTAGCTCACATCAACTACAAGGCATTACCATATGTAAGCAAGGCAGTCACAGGTCTACCAGAATTCAAGGTTGACCATGAATTTGTGTGCAACATATGTACACAAGGAAAGAACATCAAGAACCCTTTCCCAAAGAGAGACAATAAACCATAAGGAGTCCTAGAGATCATTCACTCATATGTATGTGGCCTAATTCCATCAGCCTCCATCAGTGGGTATGTATACTATGTGTCTTTTATTGATAACTATTATCGTAAAACCTGAGTTTATTTTTTGAAATCAAAATATGAGGTGTTCAGTAAATTCAAGGAATTCAAATCCTTAATGAAGAATCTCTCTGAAAGAAAGATCAAGATACTCAGGTCAGATAATGGAGGAGAATACACCTCAAAAGAGTTTGTAAACGTTTGTAAAGATGTCGGGATCAAGAGGGAGCTCACCACTCCCTTCAATCCTCAACAAAATGATTTAGCAGAAAGAAAGAACGTAACTATAATGGAAGCAGTGAAGACTGTGATCCATGATCAATATCTTCCAATGTACTTATGGGAAGAAGCAGCAAAAACTGCAGTATATGTACAGAAAAAATTGTCCCATAGTGCACTTGGGTTCAAGACCCCTGAAGAGATGTTCTCAGGAAAGAAGGGAGAAGTAAGCCATCTCAAAATATTTAGTTGTCCAGTATTTGTACACATTTTGAAAGAGAAAAGAACCAAGATGGACCCTTCAAGAAAGAAGGGAATATTTGTTGGATACTGTGAGGTCTCCAAGGCCTTCAGAGTTTGTATACTAAGTTACCATCATATTGAGATCAACATATATGTAAACTTTGATGAAAATGAAACACTCAAGAAATCAAGAAGATTCCAGCTTGAAGAAGAAGAACATGTGGCTCCCAGAGTTGTAGAACCAGTGAGGGATGTCATAACTTCCCCTGATGAGGAGATTCTAGAAAATAATGACATAATAGAATCTCAAGAACCTCCCCAGATGACGATCTCCCACAAGAGAAAGCCATCCTGGGCAAGGGAAATTATTCAATATGAAGATAAGTATGGTTCCCCCGAAGGAACCATGAGACAAGTCAAGAAACCCAAGCCATTATCCATTTATATGGCTTTGATGTGTATCTCTTAGAGGAGCCTACTTGATTTGAAGAAGATATTCAGAAGAAAGAATGGGAAGATGCCATGATAGAAGAATACCAATCCATTATAAAGAATGATGTATGGGAAATAGTTCCCAGACCAAAGAGCAAGGATGTGGTATCTTCCAAATGGATTTTCAAAATAAAAAATGTTGTTGATGGATGTATTGAGAAATATAAAGCAAGGTTTGTTGCTCATGGCTTTTCTCAAAAAGAAGGCATTGACTATGAATAGACATTTTATCTTGTAGCCAGGTACACTTCAATCAAAACCATCATAGCCCTTACAACTAAGATGAAGTGGAAGTTACACCAGATGGACGTGAAAACAACCTTCTTAAATGGTCTCATTGAAGAAGAAGTGTAATAGAACAACCTTAGGGTTTTGAAGTTGAAGACAGGAAGACTCATGTCTGCAGGTTGAAGAAGGCTCTGTACGGATTGAAGCAAGCTCCTAGATCTTGGTATGGAAGGATTGACAATTTCCTAACGAGCTTGGGCTTTACCAAGAGTAAATTTGATTCTAACCTTTACTTCAAGGTTATGAATGATGATCCTATTATATTGTTGTTGTATGTGGATGAATTATTCTTAAGTGGAGAAGAAAAGATAATCATTGATTGTAAGAAGAAGCTATCCACAGAATTTGAGATGAAAGACCTTGGCCTAATTTACTATTTCTTAGGTCTTGAGGTCTGGCAGAGACCAGAGAAGATCTTCCTTAACCAAGGGAAGTATGCAGTTTGGATACTGAAGAGATTTGATATGTTGGAGTGCAAATCCATGAATACACCCATGGAAACAAAGTTGAAGCTCTTGGTTGACACTTCGTCATAATTGATTAATGTTACGTTGTACAGACATATCATTGGATCGTTGATGTATCTGACGAACACCAGGCCAGATATATGTTTTATTGTGAACACCTTGAGTCAATTTCTGGTAGAGTCGAGATGTGTTCATCTGGTTGTTGTGAAACATGTGATGAGGTACCTTAAGGGTACATTAGATTGTGGTCTCAGTTATAATGGAGATCATGAATTCATAATGGGTGTTTATATTGATTTAGATTGGGCTGGAAGTGTCTCTGACAGAAAGAGCACTTCAGGATATTGTTTTAGTTTGGGGTCATCCATGATGTCATAGCAGAGAAGGAAGCAATCAAGCATTGCTCTCAACATGACAGAAGCATAATACATTGATGCATGTTTTCCAGTTGTGAAGCCACATGGTTTCAAAATTTGTTGACATGTCTATTCGATCTGGAGATGGAAGCAACCGTGCTTCTATGAGATAACCAGAGTTGCATAAAGATGACAAAGAACAATGTGTTCCATGAAAATTCAAAGCACATAGAGATCTAATATCATTACATCCGTGATATGGTGCAGAGAGGAGCCATAAAGCTCCAGTATGTTAGCACATATGAACAGGTTGCAGATGTGTTGACCAAGCCTCTATCTCATGTAAAGTTTGAGCACTTTCAAGATAAGCTTGATGTAGTCCGAAAGGACTTCCCTCGAATGGGGGAGTAGTGTTGATGCTAGCCTAGTGATGAATATTTCCATCTTCATGCTGATGTTGTTGAGATTTCAGTCTCGTGCTGAAGACTTCCAGCTTCGTGTTGATATTGTTGTGATGCCAGTCTAGTGCTGAATATTTCCAACTTCGTGTTGATGTTGTTGAGATGTCAGCCTCATGCTGAATATTTCTAGCTTCATATTGATGTTGTCGAGATGCCAGTCTCATGCTGAATATTTTCAGCTTCGTGTTGATGTTGTTGAGATTCCATCTTCGTGCTGAAGATTTCCAGCCTAGCGATGATGTTTATGATGCTCCATCCTTCATGTTTTTATGTTGATGTTGTTGATGATGCTCCATCCTTCGTGTTGTGATGTTGTTGTTGTTGATGATGCTCCAACCTTCATGTTGTGATGTTGTCGTTGTTGATGATGCTCCAACCTTCGTGTTGTGATGTTGTTGTTGTTGATGTTGTATCAGCCTTGTGTTGTTATTGATGATGATGATGTATTAGTGTTATACTAATCCATGTTGATGCGGATGATGATGATGCCATTCCAAATCCCTATTGTGCATGATGATATTGATCATAAGAAAAACTTTCGATGATTTATAGATATGCCAGTTAGTGTTCCAGATGTTGTTGATGTTGTTTCCCTCTCTCTCTCCTGATGATGTTGTAGAATACCCTTCTTGTTAAGGGGGAGTGTTGAAATATTGTAACTACAAAGAGTATTCTATTCATTATTGAGTTATTATTCATTAGATCAATCCCCTTTTGTGGATTGATCATGTCGGGAATTGTAATTGACCAAATCCCTATTTTGGATTGGTCAAACCCTAAATATATTATGAAAATTTGAGAAGTCACCCCCCATGCTAATTAAAGTGGATTAAACCACTAAGAAGACAAGTCGGCCCTGCGCAATGAAGAGACACATTTCCAACACCTACCCGTTTGTATAAATAAACGAAATCAGTGCCTCATTTGTTCACTCACTCATTTGTTCACTCAGTGCACAAGTTTGGTAGCTGCAGTTGGGAGAAGAAGGAAGAGAGAGGCGCATTGCTCAGTGGTGGATATTCTCTAGTGTTTGGTTTATTATCTTGGCATTGTATTTGTTATCTATATTAAGGAAGTTTTTACTAGGTTTTCTCCCCCATGAGGGCTTCCCAGGATAAATGTTGTGTATCTTATGATTTTGTTTCTCTCATTGATCGTACCTATGCTATTGTTATCTAGTAAATTGAAAAGAAACCTAATAATAGCTCAAAACTTAACACTCTACAACAAAGAATGGCTCAAAGAAGTGCAAAGACCAATAAGAATATTATCTTTGTGAAGGCCCAAGAACCAAGTAGGGGATTTTTGGAGAAGGAATTGACCCAAAAAGATGACGAATGTCAAGAATGTGTTAGACATCCATCCTTAAAATCGTTGTGTAGGATATAAGCAGTAAAAGATGAAGGTGTCTCAAGAATATTATCATGTTCCAATGATTGGAAGACCAAAAAAGAGAGCCAAAATGTACAAGCAAAACAAGAAAATGTATGCAAGGAAGAAGTATTTTGTCGTTTGTTTTTGTTGCAAGAAGAGAGGCCATAAGGAATTCCAATATTGATATTATTATCCATGTTCTTTCTATGGAATGAGAAACCATGATGTGTTTGAGTGCTGGTTAAGGGTTTTAAGGTTTAGGGGTGTAACAACCCCTCCGTTAAGACATAAATGTTAGCGAATACAATAGTGGTAATTTTATTTTTTTTGAAACATCAATTAGGACAAGTGTTATGCTAAAATAACATACATCAATATTTACACATTCTATTCTCATCTATATCACTACACAACAAGATTCAGATACAACATCATTGTTATTCAATATCAACCATATCACATAAAGATAACAAAAGATGTCTACTTGCCCAACCTACCCTGCATGGTTAGGACCTTCAAGACACATAATCAATGCTCAAGTCTCGGATTCATCCGATTGATTTTTGACCATCTCAGGTCTCAGGACTGACGATTGTTCTGAGGAACATGAAGGTATCTATTCCCATCACCAACTCTAACCTAGACTCAGGACTAAATTCAACGGTAAGGTACTTAATCATAACGAAATTAAATTCAATCAATAACTCATTATACTAGTACATATTTCGTCAATTCATCATTCAAATTTCACATCATAAGAAACTACTCAATTATTTGGTTTCATTCCATTACAAAATCATCACTATTACCATATATATGAAAGTGTTATAGTCCACTTTGTAAACTCAACAATTAACATTTCATTGTGTGTAATGCCCCTCAAAACACATCAAAAGCAACGAAATGATGAAATAGTAACGATATTTTGTTTTTTTTTAAATTCAAGTGACGAATCAATCATCATGATCAATATCGAGGAAAATTAATCTATAAGACGATGTTTCAAATTTAACTGGAATATCGTAACATCTTATAATTTTTAAAGAACCAAAATATACATCCTATGCAACGTTCAAGGAAGGTCCAAGATGAAACATGTAGCTTTTTATTAGGTCTATCATAGAGAACTTCTCCATGCGTTGTAATATAAGCTTATTCATTTAAAATCTAGTGTGAATTAAAATTTAATCTTTACCAATATATTTTAGATTTACTAGGATCCTTCCCTAACCCTTTATCATTAATAATATTTTAATACTATAAACTTATTCATTTAAAATCAAGTGTGAATTAAAATTTAATCTTTACCAATATATTTTAGATATACTAGGATCCTTCCCTAACCCTTTATCATTAATAATATTTTAATACTATCCCGGTGAAGTTGGGATTCATTAACTTCAATTTTTAATAAGTATCCATAATAATTTATGTGAATCCCTTCAACATAATAACATCATGAGTGAGATAAATAAATCAATTATTGTTAAATTGATACAAGGTAAATCTTTTATATAACTTATTAAAACTTAACATTCCCATATAAATAGTCATTAAATATTTAACCATTACTTCATTAAATCTTTAATATGTTTAATACATTTATGTATTATTATTATAATTACATAATGTATATAGATTAATATACATTAATAATTTATGATCCATAATAATTTATGTGGAATCCCTTCAACATAATAATATCATGACTCAGATAAATTAATCAAGTATTGTTAAATTGATACATGGTAAACCTTTAATATAATTTATTAAAACTTAACATTCCCATATAAATAGTCATTAAATATTTAACCATTAGTTCAATAAATATTTAATATGTTTAATACATTTATGTATTTATTATAATTACATAATGTATATAGATTAATTACGCCGAAAAGCGTATATCTATTGGAGATGGGCACAATTAATCACCTTTTAATCTAAAATTCTAATCTGATGGCTAACAATTGAAGATGCTGGCATATTCTTAGTTGTCCTCCCAAATCAATGAATGTGATTTACTCTTCATAACTTCCATGTATTTTTGAATGCATCAGTTAATGTGTTTATTTTTTAACATTTACCTAATCATATTAAGAAATTATTGTACCACCATATGATTGCCACGTTTAACTGATTAACCTTTAGAATTACCACATTTAATTTTTGGATTTTCTCAATTCTATGTGTGTTTTAGTTGTCGATGCATTTCATATTAGATCGCCCAACCATCTTATTTCGACGTTCACGAGCCACTTTGCAGCTGTGCTAATATACATATATGTTTATACATATAACGATCAATTCACAATATATAGTGATTACATCTGTCCCAAAAAAAAAAACGCATCAATAGGAGACATAAAATTAATTTTAACGAATAACGAAAATCCTCAAACTTGGCCAGGTTAAGTACACAAAGAAAAAGGAAAAGTGAGGGCGTGGCCAAGGTATAGGAGAGAATGAGTTCCACACTTCACGGTGCTCCTTCAACATAAATTTTCCATATTTTATTGAAATTATAAGCAATATATTCTTATCAATATCATTGCATAAATATAATATAATTTATTAATTATCACCTAAATTAGCCTGGATGGTTGATATATCATTTCACTAATGAGAGTTGGATAAAACTATGTACTAATATAAATTTTCTGAGTACTATAATAAATAAAATTTCTTATAAACCAAACTAAATTTAATGCATCAAGCTCAACCCCTATTGAAATGAATTACTCGGACTGTTCTAATAAGGTTCATCACAGAAAAGGTTAAATCGACCATTAGGTTTAGAGTACAAGCGTAAACTATACAATCAAAGCCCAAATGTGCACGCTCTTGGAATAATGCTCTGATAACCAAAGGCACGTCATCTAAGTATTGTTACACTGTTCGTTATTTGCACAGTTCCATAAATTCAAGAACATTGTTACTCCTTACAGTTTCAACCTTTGCAATTTCACTTGAACTTACAGATATATTGCTTGTTAATTATTCCCCAATTCATAGCAGAACTACGACTAAGGTTCAACCGTTTCTCAATTAATTTGCGGAGAACAATAACGCATGAAAAATATTCGTTAATTAAATCTTCGCATAGACCTCAATAGGAAGGCCATGACAATTTTGGTTCAGTTTAAGCGTTAAAGGTTCAACTTAATATATACGTATACGAAGCCACATCTGAAGAACTAATTCATACTGCAACCGCAAAAATATACAGGAATGACCTTTATAAAATAAGCCAATTCTTCCCGGGACGAAAAATGGTGACAGAAAATTTAAATTTTTACTCAACTTATGATTTCATATGTAGTCGTTATGAGATATCACTGCAAACAACATTCGTCAAATTATCTTAATGCAAGAATTATTATATAACAATAGTTAAATCTCTACTTATCTTATGTAACAAGGATTTAATCCTAGGATTCTTCAATAAAAGAGACCCTAAACATTCCTTTGTTTTTTGAGAACATTCTATAATTTACAGAAATCATAGGAAAATTAAATCGTTCAATCCAAAACAATTGATGAGTAATATACACAAAATTCATAAAAAACAACGAGACTTCAAATACCGTAACTGGAACTTGATGGTATGTGATATTGATTTCCAACTTGGAGCTGTGTTTGCTTTCTAATTGAGTGACTTCATCTGTACCTCCCTCCCAGTCAATGCTAGGGGTATTCTTTTTCCCCTTATCCCCCAAACCACAAAGGGGCTACACACAAAAACCACAATGCAATAGCTCCCAAGCTTGCCTCGTAAGGAAGAAATGTGAGATCCATTTCCCCTCTTCTCTATAGAAAAATCTTCAATGACACATGTCCTCAGGCACAAATAATATACTTTTAATTCATTTAATTGAAATTATTCACCCACACACTTGTCACACTCTCCCCAAGTTGCACAAGTAATTACCCTTTTTATTCTATTTAAAAAGTCATTTTCCCTCACATTCCCCATTCATTTAATTGAAATTATTCACTCACACACTTGTCACACTCTCCCCATGTTGCACAAGTAATTACCTTTTTTATTCTATTTAAAAAGTCATTTTCCCTCACATTCCCCAATGTGTTCCTATTTTTTCTCTTAGTTGTCCCTTTGTTCCGCAAATTCTCATTTAATGAGTGTCCCCTAACTAGATTTTAGTTAGAGTTGGATTATGAGTCTTCTTTTAGTTAGACTTAGTGGTAGTTTGACTCAAGATGTTATTCTATGTGTACACATATTCTCTCATGTTTTATTTCTTTCTATTTTAAAAATTTCTTTTATTATTTTCATGCACACATATGCAATTTTCCCAACCTTTTAGTTTTAATCTCTCTTTTCCTAGAGTTTGGTTTTATTTCAAATCTTTTAACTTATTTCATATTTTATTTAATCCTTTATTTAAATTTAGACTTAGACTTAGTCTAGATTTAGGCTTAGACTTTGGTTATGCTTCTATGTTTATAATTTACTGATTAATTAATATTATGTCCTATCAAGGTCTAAGCATTTTATTGATTTTCTAGGACATCTATATTTATTGACTCAAATTAATTACGTGATGTGCTCTTCAAGACGCACATCCATGCTCCAAGGGTGTCACTCGTTTTTAACTGGTTTTGGAAGTTTGTCCGACCCTTGGAGTCAACACTCCATTTGATCGACCTTGTGAGAGAATAAGGGCTTCTAAGGAATACGAAATCTGCCTTATTGAACACCCCTTAGAATTCTTCGTGAACTACTTTCTTAGTCCTCCCTCACGACATCGTGGAGCTCTCAAACTAGGTAATCGTTAACCTATATATCATAGGAGGAGTGCTAGTAGACTGTGACAAAGATGTTTTCACACCTCTCCCTCAAATGTCTGATTTATGTGCATGACCCCTTTACTCCTTATGTGAGTCGGATTAGCAAGCATCGTCAAACATGCATCCACTAACAAAAACAGTGTCAATAACCCATATGCATAAATCGTACTATAATCAATAATATATTACATGTGTGTAAAATTAAATACTCAAGAAAAATACAATCCACTCCTTGACACAATCCAGAGTCCAAGGAAGTCCATTGATGCCATCAACATCCATAACCTCTCATGTGTTCTGCACACTTAGAAGAAATCGTCAATAATGTTTGTCAATACATGTACATCAGAAAGTAACAATAAATCACAATACATCATCATCATCATCATATATAACTCATAATCGAAACGAAATCATAATGTACCATAACCGGATCACTTGCACGCAAGTTTACTCAAAGAATAATTCAATAAAAGTGTGCTCAGTATATCGAGATGTTACAAGGGGTGCAGGGTGTAAGGGGTTATGGGTTAATATTTTAACGGTTTAAGGGTTAATAAGGAAATATTAGGGCTTGGTGGTTAAGGGGTTAGGGATTAAGGTAGATTAAGGGGGTTTAGGTCATACTAGGGGATTTATAGGTTAATGGGGTTTTAGGGAGTAGGGGTTAGAGTTTTAGGGTTAGAGATTAAGGGGTTAGGCCGGGTTAGGGGTTTTTAAATAGAAATCACTAATGGAAAGTGGATATTCCACACTGGTTGACTGTCTTTGTCTTTGTTGTCTTTTTTTTCCTATATTATATTTGTAAATGTTTGTATTGTTTTAATATTTTTTATATACACTAATATTGTTTGATTGTTTGTAATTATAAAGGAACGATGCCCCAAGTCACTTCCCGTGGAGGAAGATGTGTTTGTACAAGTGCCTTTTCAGGAACATGAAGAGAATATTGAAGATCAAGTTAATGATCCTATGGAAGAAGATGTTGATGCTAATAATATAGTTGAAGAAGATGGGACAAATATATTGATCCAGGAGACATTTAATAATGTTGGAATGGATGATAATGACGAACAACTTGATGATATTTTGGATATACATGTACTTGAGAAGGAAATTCAACCTCTTTATGAAGACTCCAAAACAAGTCTTCTCTCTGTTATATTGTTGTTGGTGAACTTAAAGGTTATGAATATTTTTTCAAACACTTGTGTGACACATCTACTAAGGTATGTAATATATTTTGTCACACTTATTCCATGATGATAAAGGTTTTCTTCTTTCCTTTATTTTTATTGTTAGTCAATCAATTGTAAAATTTGGATGCAATATGTACGATTAATATTCTTTACATTAACCAATATTTATTTTTTATGTCGTATATTGTTAGTTGAATTTTGGTTACCACTGTCAAATGATTTATGCCGCACATATCAATATTTACATGCCATTATGAAATATATTGGAATGGAGTATCAATATATTCATGCATGTCCTGATGATCATATTCTATATTATGGAGAATATACGTCGAAAGAAGAATGCCTGAAATGTCAAATTAATAGATATTGAATCGATCAAGTAACAAAAAAGGTGTCTTGCAAGGTTCTTCATTATATTCCCATAATCCCACATTTGCGCCGATCATTCAGGTGCAAAAGCATAACACAATTTATGGATTACCATGCAAAGAACATAAGTAAAGTTGGTGTTCTTTGAAGTCCTACCAATGGATCTTCATTTAAGAAGATAGAGGAAATATGGCCAAATTTTAAAGATGAACCTTGTAATCTTAGGCTTTCAATGGCACATGACAGCGTCAATCCATTTGGAGAGCTCAGATCTACTTACTTTGTGTGGCATGTTTTTGTTATCAACAATAACATTCCTCCATGGATGTCAATAAAGAGGGAGCATATAATGTTGGAAATGATTGTTCCAGGTATTTGTTTAGAATAATTTTTTTTAACAAGGTAACAACTCATTTTTCTTGTTTGTTTCATAATTACATATTATATTTTATTGTTTACTCATATATGTTCAATTATGTGATCTTATAATTATGTTTGATATTTTTTTTTGTACTCATATATGTAGTAATTATGTATTGTATGTTAAGTCACTTAGGTAAGTACCAAGCCAAATATATGAATGTACATATAGAGCCTCTTACTGACGAGTTACTAGAGTTATGGAAGGGCATCACTATGTATTATATCTCTAGACCATTATGTTCCCAAAGGAAATTTGAATTCCATGCAATGCTTGTATGGACAATTGACGATGCCCCAGGGCTAACAAATTTATGTGGTATGTTAGAACATTACACTGCACTTTAATAACATTTAATTTTATGAATTTCATATCATGTATGTTGTTTACATAATCCCTTCATTAAACATACTTTGAATAATTGATATACATTTAATCCATCTCTTGCAGGTCTTAAAAAAAAGGGTAAATTTCCATGTCCAGTTTGTGGTCCTAAGATGAAATGTCATTGTTCAAGAAGTTTAGGAAATGAGGTGTTTGATGAGTATAGGAACTTCCTCTCTAAGAGTCGTAGGTATCGAAGTACCAAGAAACATATTTTCAATGGTAAAGAAGAGAATAGATTAAAACCACGGAGAATGATACATTGTCTATAGAAGTTGCAATATAATAAATATCGTCAACATATATTGGAACAAATCGTTATGTGTCATACATGAAATGTCTATAATATTTTAGTTATTGAATTATGTTCATTGTACTAATTGACAACTATTGTTGTAATATCTTTA
Source organism: Picea sitchensis (assembly GCA_010110895.2). NCBI lineage: Eukaryota > Viridiplantae > Streptophyta > Pinopsida > Pinales > Pinaceae > Picea > Picea sitchensis. The sequence goes on from SNQJ01S0025692.1 coordinate 60,234, forward strand.
ATTTATATTCTTCACCTTGAAGGTTGTCATGAAGGAATGAATAATGGGGTGCTTCCACGAGGAATGAAAACTTATCCCATACAATTTACTAGGCTCCCCTACTATGAGAAGCTAGAAATTGTTCATTTGTTTGATATAATGCACATCAGGAAGAATGTAACAGAAACATTATGGTGAATCTTAGACAGAAGGACTGACAAAGAAAAAATTGTCAAGATTTGTAATGACATTAAGGAGGCCAATCATGCAATGCAAAGTGTGATTCACTCAAATAGCGATGCAAACGGCCAAGATATAAGCACCCTTCCATGGTTATTGACATAGCGACAAAGAAAGGATATAAAATAGGTTATTGAAAAAATTAATTTTCCCACTGGATTTTCCTCAAACATAAAAAATATCTATACAAAGAAAGGTGAATTAGGTGGGGTAAAAACTCATGATTATACCTTAATTAAGGTAATTATTTTGGAGTATATATTTCTATATTGGTGAAACATCTTGTTCATGTTTTTTTAATCTACTAATTTGTGACTAAATAATGATTCTTTTTTTATGTTACAGTATGTTGTACCTCTGTCTCTCCCAGAAAACTTTGACAACAATGTCAAACAAGTTATATATGATCTCGTCAAATACATGAGGTAAGTGATGTTTTATATGAAAAGTGTATTTTTTTCAATTCGTTGTACAACTTGTATTTCACTGCATGTGTTTTACTTGTAATGTAGTACTATATACTTTGTTTTGAAACATGTGATTTTCTTGCATCATTTGTAGATGGTTTTCATCTAAACAAATCTATAAAGAAGATATAAAGTATTGGAGGTTACAAAGTCCTCGTCTAATGTGTGAAATGAAAAAGTATCTACCTCCCACATTTTCAATGCACAAGAACACTACCTCGTACACCAAGTTGAGGAGATTGAAAAGTGTGGACATGTACACACAAGGTCAATGTGTATGGTTGAGAGGCACTTGAAATCATTAAAGGATTTGGTTAGACAAAGAGCACATCCTAAGGGTTCTATGGTAGAGGGATATATGGTATATCAAACCATGGTTTATATTACTTAATATCTTCCTAAAATATCTGCAAGTATTAATGTGGATCGCATTTGGGATGTCAACTCCATCAAAAAATTTGAAGGGGAGAACCTATTGGGGAAAGGTAGACTGGGGAAAGTGACATGTAAGTAGATGGTGGAAATTTATAATACATTTGAATTTGTTTTTATGTATATCATACTTATTTAATTTGTAGTCTTCGTGCATAATCCATTATTATGAAGGTATACCATGGTAACTGATTATATGTAAAATATTGTTTTATTTCAATACAACTGGTCGAGAGTGGGATGCAATACATTTATACATTGCAAACAATCTCGATTGGATGAAGGTATGGATTGAACGATGTATAAAATATAATAATAGTAGGTTATCATGTTTTGGTGTGGCTACATTGGTCAAAGAAGATGAATGTAAAGGAGATACGGTTCTTACACATAGAGAAATTGATTTAGCATATGGTTTAAAAGATAAATAGGGAAACATATTCACCCATAATTTAGTATTTTTGAATATTATATTGATGTATATGGCGTGTTTTTTTTCTTATAATTTTGCATAATTTCCAACTATACATATGTTTATCAATTGACAATTTTTTTGGTGTGTGTCTTGCATATTTAAGTTGAAACACCACAAGGCTATGTGGTGCAATGGCTACAAATTTCACATCAAAATTTTTACCTGAACTTTGTAGGTTGCGGAATCCCACAAATACTCAGAATTTGGTTTCGAAAATGACACCAGCATTTGCAAAATTGAATCTACTTTCAATTCCTATAATTTTTTTATCATTTTCATTATTTTTATTTAATTTTATTTAATTTAAAAAAAAAAACACTGCATAATATTTTCAATTGACATTATGATTTAGTGAAATGAAATATCCGTATCTCTAAAAACATATAGTGAAAAATTTAGAAAAAATTATATTCATAATCCTTAAACTGTTCTTTTCAAAAATGTATTTTTAGATTTTACTTTTAAGTAAAAATTAAGATAGATACAAGGTGGGGGGAAACATGTGTTTAAAATGTGCAACGTTTTCATCTTGGTCAAATTCAAAAAATTCTAGAAATTATAATATTCATCCGTTAGATACAAAATTATAGTCATAATGAAATAGAGTCTAACAATATATTTAAGGGCACAACATGTCACTCACAAGGAATTGAACCTGGGTGGGGAGGGTAACAATCATTCCTCCCAACCACCCAAGCTACATCCAATGGATGAACTTGTCTATGCTACTATCAAAAGTGAACTTAGATTTGTACGCCCACTTTCAGCCTACAGGAATTTTTTTTTAGGGAGTTCAGTTAGTTCCCAAGTTTCAGTTTTCACAATGGCATCATATTGTTCTTGCATTTAAGGGGTTAATACAAATATAAACTCATCTTTAGAAATAAAAGGACAAGGTTTGAATGTTGAATTTGTGAAGTTGGGTTTTCAAGTGAAGGATATGAAAAATCGATACAAAGTCATAACAAAAGGAATCAGAGTGGGAGGCCTATACAAACTCAATGTTAATGTTGAGATTCATCAAGCTTAGTTATCTACAAGTGTTTCTACAAAAGAACTTTCGCATTTCAAGCCTAGAAATTTAAATCTCTAAGATATAGTTTTACTTCAAAGAAAATAGACGGTGAAAGGTCTTCCAATTTATAAGAATGAGCATGTTGAATGAGATGGTTGTGCACTAGGAAAACAACATAGGAATGAATTTCTAGTGAAGAAAAATNTCTAAGATATAGTTTTACTTCAAAGAAAATAGACGGTGAAAGGTCTTCCAATTTATAAGAATGAGCATGTTGAATGAGATGGTTGTGCACTAGGAAAACAACATAGGAATGAATTTCTAGTGAAGAAAAATAAATGGAGAATATATTTTCTTAAATTAGTGCATACTAATGTTTGTGGCCCAATGAAAACTAAATCACTAGGATGAGATTCTTATTTTCTTATGTTCATTGATGATATGGCTCTATTTCTTAAGAAATGAAAGTGATGTTTTTGAATGCTTCAAAGAGGTTAGAAATATAGTTGAAAAGTAGAAAGATAAACATATCAAGATCCTTAGATTAGATTAAGGGGGAGAATACACTTCAAGAGAATTCTTAAAGTACTGCAAAGATAATGGAATTCAAAAATAGTGCACAATTCCACATATCCCTAAAAAAATGGCGTGGGTGAGAGGAAGAACAAAAGCATGCTTAAAGGTAAGAATCCCCCTAATAGTTTGTGGGATGAAGCTATAAGTATAGTTATGCATCTACAAAATTGAAGTTCAACCAAGTGTTTAGAGCATAAAACTCCTTATGAAGCATTCAATGGATATAAACCAACTACTAATTATTTGAGAGATTTTGGGAGTAAAGCATTTTCCCACATCCCAAAAGAAAATTAAAGGAAATTTATGCAAAGTTAGTCAAATGTATTTTCATTGATTATTATGATGACCACAAAGATTACAAAATGTACATGATTATATTACTCATAAAGTCTTTGCAAGTAGGGATGCTATATTTAATGACTATGCTAGTCAAGATGAGAAAATCAACAAGGCAAATCAAGACATCAATCATGTATAAATATTATATTTTGAAAAAACATAGGATCATGAAGAATGAATGAATGTTATATATATATTTTTTATATGAATCATTACTTTAAATAAAATAGCATTAAATATTTATTTTTTATAGATGTAAAAAAATCTTGAAAAAGTTTATTTTTTCTCTACTTTTTTTAATTGTGTTTATAAAAATGCTTTATTTAACATGAGATTTTAAAGAAACCTTTAATAAATAAATAAATAAATATATATATATATATATATAACATTTTCCAAATATTTAAAACTTTAGTTATAAATTAATGTAAAAGCTAAAAATGTATTTATAACTAATATTTTACATTGTATTTAAAAAAAATATTTAATTGTATTTAAACTATATGGCATGTTAAATTAATCAAAAATACAAAATTAAGTGAAAAATCAAAACTTTGAAATAATAAATGATATATAACATTTTAAGTATTATTAAAAATTAAAAATTTTAGGGTTTTTTTTATATTGAAAAAGATATTGAGAAAATAATATTTTAAAAAATGTTAATCTTTTATGATCAAGAATATTTTAAATTTTAAACAACTATAATAAAAAAATACTACCGATGACACCTTTTTTATGTGAATAAAAATCTTTACTAAACACATTCTAAAAAAGATTAATTTAAATAGAAAAAATAAATAATATAAATTTAATTTATTATAAAAAAATATATTTTATTAAAAATAACTTTCAAATTAATTTAACATATCACCTTTCCTCACACATCTAAAAAAAATATATGAATTAAAAATTTAACATTTATCATTTACTCATTTATCTTTCTTAACACATTTATAAATACAAAGTTATGGAATTGTAAAAGATTTATAAAAATCTTTATTTAAAATGATGCTCTCTGTAAAATAACTTTTATATTATCATTACTCATTTATCTTTCTTAACACATTTATAAATACAAAGTTATGGAATTGTAAAAGATTTATAAAAATCTTTATTTAAAATGATGCTCTCTGTAAAATAACTTTTATATTATCATTATTCAAATTATTAATTATCAAAAAACTCTTTTTAATAATTTAAAAATTATTTATTATTAAAATAAAAAAAAAAAAATTTAAGTTTACAAAATATTAAACCTGATTTCAATTCATATTGAAATTTGATAAACTGTAACCAGTTAATAACTTACAACCACACCATATATTGAAAAGTAGAGATTTTGAAAGTTATAAAACATAACTTACAACCACACCATATATTGAAAAGTAGAGATTTTGAAAGTTATAAAGTTTTAATTTTCTCTATGGATCAATGATCATTTTTAACAAGATTTTAAAACGCACAATCCATTTACTTTAGGGGGCATGAATAGATATATTAATCTTTCATATAATTGGTTTTATTATTGATGTTACTCAATACAAAAACTGTAAGAATTTATTTGAAAATAAATATCAAAGAGAATTAGCATTCTCATATCTCCTATAAATTGAAATTTCACAATTACTATAACTTAAGATGGATGGAGGTTTTCTTGATCTCTTCAAAGGGCTTTTTGAAACACTTCCACAACATATTTGCATCTATATAAGCTTTTGGAACCATCACTTAAACTTAAGATTAAATTTTACAACTTAGGATAACTTAAGTTGGATGGAGGCTTCCTTGATCTTCTCATAGGCCTCCATAAAACAGTACAATTTATCATTTGAACTTGAATTTAAATTTCACAACTTAGGATAACTTAAGTTGGATGGAGGCTTCCTTGATCTCCTCAAAAACCTCCATGAAACAAGACAACATATTTGCATAGTTATAATCTTTTGAAACTGTCACTTGAACTTAAATTTAAATTTCACAACTTAAGATAATTTAAAAGGGATGGAAGCTTCCTTGATCTCGTGATCTCCTCAAAAACCTCCATGAAACACTTAGACAACATATTTACATTGATATAAGCTTTTGGAGCCATCACTTGAACTTTGAAAGTGCCCATATAACTTAAAAATAGACACATAGAGAGTCTACATGAAATTTCAGTAATTGGATATATAAGACTAGAAAAATAGGTTTAAATTCCCTGTATTAATCAAATTAATTTTGTAATATTACTTCAAACATCATATTGTAAATTTATTTCTTTGATTTCATTCAAATAAATAAAATAGTAATCAAATAAATAAAATAGTGAAAGGAAGGTTGTTTAAAAAATAAATAAAAATGGTGAAAGAAAGGTTGTTTAGTCGGTGTACCGCATACAAGTTAAGAAAAAAAAATTATTGCATTACCATCGATTGCTATCTTTTCCATTGGACCAATCATATTTGATATCACCATCGTTGTATTGGCAGTAGTATTATATAAAGATCTAGAAGTCGTCTGGGTTGTATCATGGATGTGAATTAAGAATCAGTGAGACTATTTAATCCATTTAAGAATGGGTAATGGGTGTTTGGTTATTGAAAGTGTAAACATACATGCGGTCCTTCCAAATTGGCTAAACATCTCAGAATTCTGGCATTGACCAAAACTCCTAAGGACATTTTATGTCTATCCATTATACGCTTTACCGTTCTCACAAACTCCAAAGGATTCTCCACCATTCCCATCGCACATGCAACAAAGAAAAGTGATTTCCAACTTGGAGCTGTGTTTTCTTTCTAATTGAGTGACTTCATCGGTACCTCCCTCCCAGTCAATGCTAGGGGTATTATTTTTCCCCTTATCCCCCAAACCACAAAGGGGCTACACACAAAAACCACAATGCAATAGCTCCCAAGCTTGCCTCGTAAGGAAGAAATGTGAGATCCATTTCCCCTCTTCTCTATAGAAAAATATCCAATGACACATGTCCTCAGGCACAAATAATATACTTTTTAATTCATTTAATTGAAATTATTCACCCACACACTTGTCACACTCTCCCCAAGTTGCACAAGTAATTACCCTTTTTATTCTACTTAAAAAGTCATTTTCCCTCACATTCCCCATTCATTTAATTGAAATTATTCACTCACACACTTGTCACACTCTCCCCATGTTGCACAAGTAATTACCCTTTTTATTCTATTTAAAAAGTCATTTTCCCTCACATTCCCCAATGTGTTCCTATTTTTTCTCTTAGTAGTCCCTTTGTTCCGCAAATTCTCATTTAATGAGTGTCCCCTAACTAGATTTTAGTTAGAGTTGGATTAGGAGTCTTCTTTTAGTTAGACTTAGTGGTAGTTTGACTCAAGATGTTATTCTATGTCTACACATATTCTCTCATGTTTTATTTCTTTCTATTTTAAAAATCTCTTTTATTATTTTCATGCACACACGTGTAATTTTCCCAACCTTTTAGTTTTATTCTCTCTTTTCCTAGAGTTTGGTTTTATTTCAAATCTTTTAACTTATTGAATATTTTATTTAATCCTTTATTTAAATTTAGACTTAGACTTAGTCTAGATTTAGGCTTAGACTCTGGTTATGCTTCTATGTTTATAATTTACTGATTAATTAATATTATGTCCTATCAAGGTCTAAGCATTTTATTGATTTTCTAGGACATCTATAATTATTGACTCACAAATTAATTACGCGATGTGCCCTTCAAGACGCACATCCGTGCTCCAAGGGTGTCACTCGTTTTTAATTGGTTTTGGAAGTTTGTCCGACCCTTGGAGTCAACACTCCATTTGATCGACCTTGTGAGAGAATAAGGGCTTCTAAGGAATAAGGAATCCACCTTATTGCACACCCCTTAGAATTCTTTGTGAACGACTTTCTCAGTCCACCCTCATGACATCGTGGAGCTCTCAAACTAGGTAATCGTTAACCTATAGATCATAGCGGGAGTGCTAGTAGACTGTGACAGAGATGTTTCCACACCTCTCCCTTAAATGTTTGGTTTATGTGCATGACCCCTTTACTCCTTATGTGAGTCGGATTAGCAAGCATCATCAAACATGCATCCACTAACAAAAACAATGTCAATAACCCATATGCATAAATCGTACTATAATCAATAATATATCACATGTGTTTAAAATTAAATACTCAAGAAAAATACAATCCACTCCTTGACACAATCCAGAGTCCAAGGAAGTCCATTGATGCCATCAACATCCATAACTTCTCATGTGTCTTGCACAATGAGAAGAAATTGTCAATAATATTTGTCAATACATGTACATCAAAACGTAACAATAAATCACAATACATCATCATCATCATATATAACTCATAATCGAAACAAAATCATAATGTACCATAACCGGATCACTTGCACGCAAGTTTACTCAAAGAATAATTCAATAAAAGTGTGCTCAGTATATCGGGATGTTACAAGGGGTGCAGGGTGTAAGGGGTTATGGGTTAATAAGGAAATATTAGGGCTTGGTGGTTAAGGGGTTAGGGATTAAGGTAGATTAAGGGGGTTTAGGTCATACTAGGGGATTTATAGGTTAATGGGGTTTTAGGGAGTAGGGGTTAGAGTTTTAGGCTTAGAGATTAAGGGGTTAGGCCGGGTTAGGGGTTTTTAAACAGAAATCACTAATGGAAAGTGGAGATTCCACACTGGTTGAATGTCTTTGTCTTTGTTGTGTTTTTTTTCCTATATTATATTTGTAAATGTTTGTATTGTTTTAATATTTTTTATATACACTAATATTGTTTGATTGTTTGTAATTATAAAGGAACAACGCCCTAAATCACTTCATGTGGAGGAAGATGTGTTTGTACAAGTGCCTTTTCAGGAACATGAAGAGAATATTGAAGATCAAGTTAATGATCCTATGGAAGAAGATGTTGATGCTAATAATACAATTGAAGAAGATGGGACACATATATTGATCCATGAGACATTTAATAATGTTGAAATGGATGATGATGACGAACAACTTGATGATATTTTTGATATACATGTACTTGAGAAGGAAATTCAACCTCTTTATGAAGACTCCAAAACAAGTCTTCTCTCTACTATATTGTTGTTGGTGAACTTAAAGGTTATGAATATTTTTTCAAACACTTGTGTGACACATATACTAAGGTATGTAATATATTTTTTCACACTTAGTCCATGATGATAAAGGTTTTCTTCTTTCCTTTATTTTTATTGTTAGTCAATCAATTGTAAAATTTGGATGCAATATGTACGATTAATATTCTTTACATTAACCATTATTTATTTTTTATGTTGTATATTGTTAGTTGAATTTTGGTTACCACCATCAAATGTTGTATGCCGCACATATCAATATTTACATGCCATTATGAAATATATTGGAATGGATTATCAATCTATTCATGCATGTCCTGATGATCATATTCTATATTATGGAGAATATACGTCGAAAAAAGAATGCCCGAAATGTCAAATTAATAGATATTGAATCGGTCAAGTAACAAAAAAGGTGTCTCGCAAGGTTCTTCATTATATTCTCATAATCCCACGTTTGTGACGATCATTCAGGTGCAAAAGCATAGCACAATTTATGGATTACCATGCAAAGAACATAAGTAAAGTTGGTGTTCTTTGAAGTCCTGCCGATGGATCTTCATTTAAGAAGATAGAGGAAATATGGACAAATTTTAAAGATGAACCTTGTAATCTTAGGCTTTCAATGGTAGATGACGATGTCAATCCATTTGGAGAGCTCAGATCTACTTACTTAGTGTGGCATGTTTTTGTTATCAACAATAACATACCTCCATGAATGTCAATAAAGAGGGAGCATATAATGTTGGCAATGATTTTTCTAGGTATTTGTTTAGAATAAATTTTTTTAACAAGGTAACATCTCATTTTTCTTGTTTGTTTCATAATTATGTATTATATTTTATTGTTTACTCATATATGTTCAATTATGTGATCTTATAATTATGTTTGATATTTTTTTATTTACTCATATATGTAGTAATTATGTATTGTATGTTAAATCACTTAGGTAAGTACCAAGCCAAATATATGAATGTACATATAGAGCCTCTTATTGATGAGTTACTAGAGTTATGGAAGGGCATCACTATGTATTATATCTCTAGACCAGTAGGTTCCCAAAGGAAATTTGAATTCCATGCAATGCTTGTATGGACAATTGATGATGCCCCAGGGCTAACAAATTTATGTGGTATGTTAGAACGTTACACTGCACTTTAATAACATTTGATTTTATGAATTTCATATCATGCATGTTTTTTACATAATCCCTTCATTAAACATACTTCGAATAATTGATATACATTTAATCCATCTCTTGTAGGTCTTAAAAAAAAGGGTAAATTTCCATGTTCAGTTTGTGGTCCTAAGATGAAATGTCATCGTTCAAGAAGTTTAGGAAATGAGGTGTTTGATGAGTATAGGAACTTCCTCTCTAAGACTTGTAGGTATCGAAGTACCAAGAAACATCTTTTCAATGGTAAAGAAGAGAATATATTAAAACCACGGAGAATGATACCTCGTCTATAGAAGTTGCAATATAATATAAATCGTCAAGGTATATTGGAACAAATCGTTTATGTATCATACATGAAATGTCTGTAATATTTTATTTATTGCATTATGTTCATTGTACTAATTGACAACTATTGTTGTAATATCTTTAATTTATATTCTTCACCTTGAAGGTTGTCATGAAGGAATGAATAATGGAGTGCTTCCACGAGGAATGAAAACTTATCCCATACAATTTAGAAGACTCCCCTACTATGAGAAGCTAGAAATTGTTTATTTGTTTGATACAATGCACATAAGGAAGAATGTAACATAAACATTATGGTGAATCTTAGACGGAAGGACTGACAAAGAAAAAATTGTCAAGATTTGTAATGACATTAAGGAGGCCAATCATGCAATGCAAAGTGTGATTCACTCAAATAGCAATGCAGATGGCCAAGATATAAGCACCCTTCCATGGTTATTGACATAGCAACAAAGAAAGGATGTAAAAGAGGCTATTGAAAAAATTTAATTTTCCCACTAGATTTTCCTCAAACATAGAAAATATATGTACAAAGAAAGGTGAATTAGGTGGGGTAAAAACTCATGATTATATCTTGATTAAGGTAATTATTTTGGTGTATATATTTCTATATTGGTGAAACATCTTGTTCGTGTTTTTTTAATCTACTAATTTGTGACTAAATAATGATTCATTTTTTTATGTTACAGTATATTGTACCTCTGTCTCTCCCAGAAAACTTTGACAACAATGTCAAACAAGTTATATATGATCTCGTCAAATACATGAGGTAAGTGATGTTTTATATGAAAAGTGTATTTTTTTCAATTCGTTGTAGAACTTGTATTTCACTGCATGTGTTTTACTTGTAATGTAGTACTATATATTTTTTTCTTGAAACATGTGATTTTCTTACATCATTTGTAGATGGTTTTCATCTAAACAAATCTATAAAGAAGATATAAAGTATTGGAGGTTACAAATTCCTCGTCTAATGTGTGAAATGAAAAAGTATCTACCTCCCACATTTTTCAATGCACAAAAACACTACCTCGTACACCAAGTTGGGGAGATTGAAAAGTGTGGACATGTACACAAAAGGTCAATGTGTATGGTTGAGAGGCACTTGAAATCATTGAAGGATTTGGTTAGACAAAGAGCACATCCTAAGGGTTCTATGGTAGAGGGATATATGGTATATCAAACCATGGTTTATATTACTTAATATCTTCCTAAAATATCTGCAAGTATTAATGTGGAATGAATTTGAGATGTCAACTCCATCAAAAAATTTGAAGGGGAGAACCTATTGGGGAAAGGTAGAATGGGGAAAGTGACATGTAAGTAGATGGTGGAAATTTATAATACATTTGAAATTTTTTTTATGTATATCATACTTATTTAATTTGTAGTCTTCGTGCATAATCCATTATTATGAAGGTATACCATGGTAACTGATTATATGTAAAATATTGTTTTATTTCAATACAACTGGTCGAGAGTGGGATGCAATACATTTATAGATTGCAAACAATCTTGATTGGATGAAGGCATGGATTGAACAATGTATAAAATATAATAATAGTAGGTTATCATGTTTTGGTGTGGCTACATTGGTCAAAGAAGATGAATGTAAAGGAGATATGGTTCTTACACATAGAGAAATTGATTTAGCATATGGTTTAAAAGATACATAGGCAAACATATTCACCCATACTATTTAGTATTTTTGAATATTATATTGATGTATATGGCACATTTTTTTTCTTATAAATTTTCATAATTTCCAACTATAAATATGTTTATCAATTGACAATTTTTTTTTTTGTGTGTGTGGCATATTTAAGTTGAAACACCACAAGGCTATGTGGTGCAATGGCTACAAATTTCACATCAAGACGTTTACCTGAACTTTGTAGGTTGCGGAACCCCACAAATACTCAAAATTTGGTTTTGAAAATGACACCAGCATTTGCAAAATTGAATCTACTTTCAATTCCTATAATTTTTTTTCATTTTCATTATTTTTATCTAATTTTATTTAATTTTTAAAAAAAATCACTGCATAAAATTTTCAATTGACATTATGATTTAGTGAAATGAAATATCCGTATCTCTAAAAACATACAGTGAAAAATTTAGAAAAAATTATATTCATAATCCTTAAACTGTTCTTTTCAAAAAGGTATTTTGAGATTTTACTTTTAAGTAAAAATTAAGATAGATACAAGGTGGGGGGAAACATGTGTTTAAAATATGCAATGTTTTCATCTTGGTCAACTTCAAAAAATTCTAGAAATTATAATATTCATCCGTTAGATACAAAATTATAGTCATAATAAAATAGAGTCTAACAATATATTTAAGGGCACAACATGTCACTCACAAGGAATTGAACCTGGGTGGGGAGGGTAACAATCATTCCTCCCAACCACCCAAGCTACATCCAATGGATGAACTTGTCTATGCTACTATCAAAAGTGAACTTAGAGTTGTATGCCCACTTTGAGCCTACAGGAAATTTTTTTTAGGGAGTTCAATTAGTTCCCAAGTTTCATTTTTCACAATGGCATCATATTGTTCTTGTATTTTAAGGGGTTAATAAAAATATAATCTCATCTTTAGAAATCAAAGGACAAGGTTTGAATGTTGAATTTGTGAAGTTGGGTTTTCAAGTGAAGGATATGCAAAATCAATACAAAGT
>SNQJ01S0025692.1:73036-112290 GCA_010110895.2 Picea sitchensis
ATTAAATTTATATAAAATGTTCAATATCATATTTTATTTGTGAAATGATAAGTGATAAGAAGGAGAAGCTAAAACTTAAAATCTTGAGATTTGGTTTAAAAGAGATTTCTTACACTTCAAATGCTTATGAACAATTTGGACATATATCAACTTTTGCAAGGTCCAAATAAAATAAAATAAAAAATTGAAGTATTTTTTTATGATTTTTTTTAAGTGGGTGTAAGCTAATGTTTCTTTTTCATGAGACATTAGTTGTAATGGAAATCTAGAAAGACAACAATTTGTTGATTAGGAGGAATTATTGATACATACATAATTTATATTAGAATATGATGTAAAATATCAAACTTAAGAAATCTAATTATCTTCTTAAATATATAGCTTTTTTTAATGAAAAAATTGTATAAGTCATAAAAATCCAGGCTCTTCTAATAGTGGTATGTTATTTTTTCTCTAAAATATAATGCATATGTTCGCTTAAGACATGAGTTTAGTAGCTCGGTGACTTAATATATTGAAACAAATTTGCACATAATAGTATGTTGTTTTTGTAAGCTCGCAGGTCTAATTATATTAATCTATCAAAGCAAAATTTATAGAAAAAAGATTTGTTGTTGACCTACCGCTCAGGAAACCAGACCAGCAGCAAATAAATTAGTCATATGTCCATAGATTTTGAAGGAGGTTCTTTAGAATATCATCTCTAGCTAAGAAAACAGTAAAAGGAGAGAATTGGAGCCTGTAGGAAGCTCTGTTATATCTACTATTTGGTATCCTCATTCAAAACCAAAAAAAAATGTACATATTGATTACTGAGTTGGGGGGGGTTGCAGAAGAGTCCTAAGGCAGCTTAGGTGATGATTGTGTAGTTCTCTTTGTGGTTGAACCTGTCATCATAGTGCTTGAGGATGGGAGACAAGATAAAGATTCTATGAGGAGTAGGTGAATACCATCCAATTGCAACTAGATGGTGTTTTGGGCATCTTCATGTGTTTGCAGCATATATCCTAGAAGTGTTTTGAGGTGCCAGTATAATTCTACTATCTTCCAGTAGTTGGGTTCTCTTCCTCTCGTGTTTCCCACATCTGATACCTTGCTGGTGATGGCCTTGTCCACCTCTTGGTCAGTTTTTAGGGTTCTCTCCAATCGAATTTCAGCTTCCACTTCCTCTAGGTGAGCACGTAATTGAGGTGGGGTGGCCGCCCGAAAGATGGTTGTGGTAGCCTGAGCATCACATAGCATCTGAGTGGTGGGTATTTCTTCTCTATCTTGGCAGTCATACAACTCATCATGAGCACCACTCCCGCGGATATATCCACGTCTACCGGTGTCAAGGTGTCATCAAACCCGTAATTTTCTTCCCTGTGTTGAGGCTAAAATGTTGCATGAACGAGCGAGGTGTCATCCACCTAGGAGCCTTCCTAGATCGGGATTCCCTAACAAACGATATACCAAGAACGTTTTCTTTGTCGTGATCCTTCATTTTTCCCCAATTGTCCTAGAGCTCCACCTTCCTTATCATATGTTGAGACTACCTCATGCTATAGAGGTTAGCCTTACCATAGACTTTGAGAATTGAGGCACTAGTATAACAGTTTAATCGCGTTGAATCCATGTTTAATTAACATGGACTGATCGTCATCGTTCTCATGCACGAGGATGCTTGGTGTCCGCACCCCCACATGATTGCCTTCCACACAATCATTGGGCTCTAACCCTGATGGTACACTCTTCTCCAACACCCCATCTAGGGGATTACAGTCCTCTGATGCCATATCGGAGCAAGTTGTCGTTACATCGCCATTCTTGGTCGAGTCCCATGACATGTCTTGGCTATCCGAGATGCTTTGGATTCCTTCATTTTCCAACTAATCAACGAGTTTTTCTCTTGAGCATCACACAAGAGCGGGGATTAGCGTACAATGAGTGTGTGTAGTTTCATATATATATATATTTTGTTTCTATGAGTGTGTAGTTTCATCAAAGATGAATATGTGGACCATATTGAAAAACCTCATAAAAATGGAAATAATAATAAGGAGTTGGAAAAATGAGTATGTTTTATTTATGCAACATGAACCACCGAATTCATCACTCTAAATCTAAAACCAAAGTATCCAACTCTGCCAACACATAGAGAAAAAGAGACAATATTAGTTTAAATTAAAATTCAGAGAAATTTCCATGCCTTATTTTTACATAAAATAAAAAGAGGTAAAACTCTCCCATCCTAACATGTTTCAAAAGGAAATATTTAGCACTAAAACTTTATTTTAAGGGTAGAGGACCTTTTTTCCTCTCCTAGGCATATTCAAGGCCTCTAGATCCATTGCTTTTGTGCAAAACTACCTAATGGTGCCTAAAATTACACTTCAAGGTAAAACAACCCACAAAGAGGTCGTGTGTCATGGTTGGAGGCCTTAGTCATAATGCTTGAGGCCTACAAGGTTTGGTTTTGTGTGAAATTCCCTCATTTTCATTTTTTACCATGGTATAAGCCGCTAGAACCATCACTACTGCATAAAACTAATTAATGACATCCATATCCCACTTAGAAGCCAAACATCCCATAGAAAGGTCCAATGTGGTGTTTTAATGCATCTTTCATGAAACTTGAGCTTGCGAAGATTTCTTAAATTTGTAAGGACTTTTTTACTTCCTTGACCATTATCAAGACTCAATGGCCCATCAATGTTACTAAAAACACCATAATGTCCTTTGGTAAACCACTTAGTTGAAAGATCCCTAAGAGAGGTAATGTTTTGTGGAATGTAGGTGTTATTCATGGTAATCGAGCCTTAGAATCACGATTTAGGGCTCAAGACCCTTATTTTTATCTCTTAACCTAGTTAGAATGAAATCCCCATTCTTGGTTCACAACTAGCATGATAATGGCACCCATAGAACCCTTGGAGGTTATTGATAACCTATAGAGGTCAGATGTGGTGGTTTGTAGATACATACATGGAACTTGACCCTGAGAAGCAAGGTTTAGGGATAAAGGATCTTGTTCCCCTCTCCCAACTATGTTCAAGGACCTAATACCCTTCCATGATGATTAATACCTTATAATAGTGCCCATATTTAACTCGAATGTCAATGACTCTTGTTGGTGCAAGCCTATTTTGGGAGAGAAAAGCCTATTTGTGAGAACATGCCTATTTTGGGAGAGAAAAGACTATTTTTGAGCGCATGCCTATTTTGGGAGAGAAAACCCTATTTTTGAGCACGCACCATATGTGGAGGAAAAGAAACATGCGGAAGATGGAGGAAAAGCAACATGCCAAAGAGAGAGGAAAAGCAGTGTGGCGCACATGCAGAAAAACCTAGCCATGTTAGGGTTAGGGTTTTGGATATGAATGTAATGGCTATGAGCCAATATAATACTATAAATAAAGGCCTAGGAGGTTTAGTAGAGGTTGGTCGGTTGGTCAAGGAGAGATAGTTTGGTCTGAATAAGCTAGTGAGTAGGATTTTGAGGGTACTTACCCTACTATTTTATTGTAAGCCCGAAGAGTGTAATGTGCGCAACGTAGATTTTGAAAAATGATGATTAAAAGAGAAGAAGAGACATATATTTGTGGATGTAGCTCCATGGGGGCTGAACCACTGTAAACCTATTGTGTTAATGTGTCTGAATGATTGTTCTACTGTTATGTTGTTTATCAATTAAAGAATGAATTTTAGCATAGATTATAAAAGCATCCATGCATAGTTGATTAAGGAATGAATACTAGATTTAAATGAATGGATAATAATTGTGATGCATGAGGAAAAGGAACAAAGCTCAACCCAATCCCTTCCTTGACTACAGATATCTGAGTCTTGCAGTCCCCCATAAGCTATCTTGGGTGAGACTACCCTTTTCACTCTATGTGCAACGTTACTTTCTGGTTTACCAGGAGGGCCAATAGTTTGAGGGTGTTGTTGGAAACCTTTGAGATCAGAACCTAGGCCAGCCCAAGCATCCAACAAATGGTTATGTTTCCGGTTGGAACTGCACAAGATAGATTGGAAGGGATCTGTTGAAGAACATCACAGAGAATGAAAACGTAGAAGGGAATGTTCAGGCCATGGAATCCAATGAAGGAGGATATTGAAAAATGGTTAAGGACAAAGGAATTCAAGTTTTCATAGCAGGACAATTGAAACCCTAAATATACACCACACAAATATCTCGACAAATATGTGTCTAACGACTTGCATGAAGTATTTTTTTGTGAATTTTTGCATCTGTTATAGGAGTGGTTATTGAGGATGAAGGACAATCATCCTACAAATCAGATAAGACAACTAGAGTGGCATCTTGTGGAGATCATCTAGTTGCATCAAGTCAATAATAAATTTACGTGCGAAGTAGATTTTTGGTTAGATAGTATTATTACAGGGTTTATCACTAAATTTGTTGTTGATACTGTGAAGTCATACACTACTACTGAGAAGGATTTTTTGAATGGAACCAGAGGTAGGTACATAAGATCACTTTATACTTCTATCAAGATTTTATTATATGACAAAGGTGTGATGACCATGGAATCAAACAACTAAACTTCCCTACGCACATGGGGGAAGGGGGGAAGCACTGACAAGAGTCTGAAGTATTGATAGGGAGATGGATAAGGGGAAGTAGATGGAGGCCATGCACCTGATCATGATGGAGGAGGACCAGACAAAGCAGATAGTGGAAAATGATGGAATGATGTGCAGCAGTAGACCTTACCAATATAATATGAATAAAAAAAAGAGGGCCATAGTCGACAAAGAGGGCTTGGCGAGTGATGAAGAAGATTTTAGACAACCAATTTTTAGTAGAAGAGGTGTAGCAGGTCAGGGGTCCAATAGAGGACAAACAACTGGGGGTACAAGTTCAAGAAGTAACAATCAATTATCTACACCGCATGGAGGCATTAATTCAACATGTTTCAAAATGGAAGGATTAGATCCCACTATCATATTACTAGAGTTTCAGGGTGAGGCATAAAAGGATCATGATAAGCATTTATTCATTTGTGAAAAGATATGGGAAGCAAAGAACATCACAGATGAGTATACAAAAGTCGTGTAGTTGGCTATAACATTAAGAGACCACGCGTTAGACTGGTACATGAGCCTTGATGTAAACAATCCACAAGGAGCACCAAAGACTGTCGCGGAGGTGAAAAAGCTGTTGGTAAATGAATTTCAGAAGCCAAGATCACAAGACCAGTACATGAATGAAATGGAAATATTAGGAAGAAACCAGGTGAGTTTGTCTTGGAGATTGATAAAAGGTTCAAACGTCTAAAATGTAAGTTGAAGTACTCTATTACTGACATGCAACCTAAGAAGTTATTTGTGAATTGACTATTACCACACTTAAAGTATCCTTTGAGACAACAAAATTTTCAAACTCAGGCAGAGGCATTGCAAGCATCCCTACAGCTGGAAGAAAACCAGTATCAACAGATAGATCCAACAATAGAATAACTTAAAGAGGATTTGAATAATATCACATTTTAGTTTATCTAGAACAAAGGGAAAGAGAAGAGAGAAGTTGTTTGGTGTACATTATGCAGGATAGAAGGACACCATACGAATGCATGTGCAACCTTTACGCGATACTTGGTTGCAGGGGTGCCAAACCCCTTACTGACAGGAGGACCATGGTTTGAAATTTTTAATACACATGGGCATGATTCATATCATTGTCAAATGATGAAGAAGTATAAGACAGTACCAAAAATTTCTTACAGCGATTTTTGCAAATCAGTGGGTCATGATGACAAGGACTGCAAAACACTGGAATTGATGAGAGAGAGAAATTCAGACACTTACAGGGTGCAAGTAGAGATGATGACATGGAAATTTGCACCATAGTTCTATAATGCACAACCATAATTCAATCTCATGTAGCCACAGTACAACAATGCGCAACCACAGTACAATACCACGTAGAATAACCATATACCCCAATACAGCACATCAGAAAGAGATAGAGGTGAATTCAGAGGTGGAGAACGAGGTAGAGGAGGATTTGGATGAGGCAGAGGGCCAATAGTCTTCCATAATTATCAAAAACCAAGACACTATGCAAGAGATTGTCCACTTCCACCTTCTACATGTATGTATTGTCGTGCAACGGACCACGACACAGAAGACTACCCAACATTATTGGGAAAAATACAGGAAAAAAGGAACCAAAACAATTAGAATGTCCAGTGGATTTTGGCAGAAGCAAAGGATGATGGGAATAAAAAAAACATAGTTACTCGAGGAGGAGATAAGATGGGAGCTGATGCAACAAAACAAGATCCAACTCAACACTAGTGTGTCAAGAAGAAAACTGAGCCACATAAGCATTTTGACGCACGGAAATAAAAGGATATGTTTAAGGAGGAAAGATAGGAGATTCTAAAGGAGAACATTGTGTCTACATCAATTGCACAACAAAATCAGGATCCACCAATGTATGAGATGACAACTTCAATGGATCACACCAGAAACGAACAACCTTCAGAGAAAGTAAGTAACCTAAATACTTTTCTGCAATCCTGTGTCAAGTTATTGAATGATCCATCATCCATTAAGGTCTTACAGAACTTACTAGAAAGATGCAACACATAAGTAGAAGGGAAGTTATAATAGAAGAGAGTTAATCATCTCCATATGAGAAGAAGAACAAGTAGGGAATTCAGGTTAAATGCCAACATTGGGGATTTCAATATGGGGGACGTCATACTTGATTTAGGCTCTGAAGTGAATGTCTTACCTAAGAAGACATGCCAGTTTATGGGGGAAACCACATTGGGGTATTCACCTGTCCAGTTGAAATTAGCAAATCAACATAGAGTATTACCAATTGGAAGACTTAAAGGTGTGACAGTAGGCTTGGATGGAGTACGCACTGTGACATATTTCGAAGTTATAGAAATATTAGATGGCACAACACCCTACCTAACATTACTAGGACTGGACTGGGCATTTGATAACCAGACTTTGATCAACCTGAAGATAGGGAAAATGAATTTTGAATCAGACTAATATAGAGTGATTTTACCATTGGATCCCTCAAAAGGAGAAAGTTTTGTAGAGGAGAAATGTTTGGACTTGGAAGAAATAAATCAGTTACCTAGGTTGATCGCGCGGGAAGAAGATTATGTCAACCCAACTACATATGGGGTACTCAGTTGGAGAAGCATTACATCATGTGCCTCAGACTCAAATACAGGTCTGGAGAACTGGCAGCAAAGACTACATGAAGTCTCCACAAGGAGGTGCTCAATAAGGTGGGTCGGTACAGAGGTAAGGGAACCTCCCACTTTTCATGCTTTAAACGACCTAGAATAATTCTTGATGAACTATGAGGAAGAAGTTTTTGAAAATCAGAGGCTATTAGCCCTGGATATTGCACTAAAGGAAACACCTACAATATGGTGGGGTGTGCACAAGGAAATGATTCAAGACTGGTATCAATGTAAAATATTACTGTGCATTAGATTCGATGCAAAACGGGGAACAATAAATTGCATAAATATGATGGATGAGGAAGGCCAAATGACCATATAGAAGAATGAATAACAAAATGGAGTTTGACACCACCAAAAGAATGGCCTCATTACTTTATTCATACATTGGAAGGGATACCAGGGAATTGGTACATAGAGAAGGAACTGCACAAAGGCACTACAGAATGGACAATATTACAACAAAATTTTGTGGTAACCTTCTCATTTGAGCATGAGAACCCCAATATCGATTCATCCCTGAAGCTGATACAAGGAATGATATTTTTTGAGGAACTTGAGGAGGAAATTATAAAAAAATATCAACAGCAAAACAGACAGAAAGTCAAATAATTACTCTCATGTTATCATGTCACAGAGGAAGCACTAGAATAAAATGATCCCTACAACATTTAGATAATATATATTGAAGGTGAGAGAGAGGTGGAAGGTCCATATTTGGAGTCAGAGGCATTTGTTGCACCAATTAAGGTCAAGAAAATCAACATTGGGATAGAAGAAAACCCTAAAATGGAAAGAATTGGAGACAAATGGGATGGGGATACACTAGAAAGGATAACATAATTACTGCATCAGTGACCTGTTTCCAACAACCTTTACAAAGATGAAAGGAATAGCAGGTGAGCTATGTGAGATTTAGATACCCCTAAAACCAGATTCTAGACCTGTTAGACAGATACCTTACAGGTTGAATCTAGTGTATAAGAAAAAACTGAAAGAAAAACTTGATTGAATGTTAGAAGCTAGTATCATAGAGCCAGTGGAAGAATCTGAATGGATCAATCCCATGGTAGTCTAGGAAAATAAACAAAGGGGAATAAGAATTTGTGTAGATCTATGGAAATTGAATTATGCTTGCTTACATGATCCTTTCCCTACCCCTTTTACATATGAGGTCTTGGAGAATGTGGGAGGCCAGGATTCATATTCATTCACAGATGGATTCTCATGTTATCATTAGATTAAAATAGCTCCATAGGATAGGAATAAGATTCCATACATAGGTTCTTTGAAGTATATTTGGATGACTAGACTATTTTTAGTCTTTTGAAAGATCATGTAGAAGTATTAAGACTCATGTGAGACAGGTGCAAGAAATGTCAGATCTCATTAAACACCAAGAAATGTATTTTCAACACACCTTTTGAGATACTGTTAGGACATGTGGTATGTATACAACAGTTACCGGTTGACCCTTCTAAGATTGTTGTAATTATGAACTTACCACAACCAAAGTTAGTACGCCAGTTAAGAGACACACTTGGACATATAGGGTACTACAGGAAGTTTATCAAGGGGTATGCATATATCACCATGCCAATGGAAAAGTTGTTGAAGAAGGACACCAAATTTCAGTGGAACGAGAATTGTCAGCAGGGATTGGATACTTTGAAGGAGAATATGGTGACAACACCTATTTTAGTGTTTCCCAATTGGGAAAATAAATTTCATGTGCATGTAGATGCATCAACAATAACACTTGGAGCAATTTTGGCGCATCCAGGAGCAGGTGACTTAAATCATCCTATAGATTTTTCAACAGGAAGTTATCAGACTCAGAGCAGAATTACAACACAACGGAAAGAGAAGGTTTAGCCATGGTGTATGCACTGCAAAAATTCAGAGACTACTTATTGGACAAACACTTTAAAATGTTCACAGATCATTTTTCCCTTAAATATATAGTCAACAAGCTAGTGTTGGGGGGGAGGATCTGTAGATGTCTATTATTGTTTTAGGAATTTGATTTTGAAGTCATAGTTAAACCAAAGAAATTGAATGCAAGACCATATCACTTATCAAGGATAACCAATGGAGAAGAGCCTACTAACTTAGAAGACAAATTCCCCGATGCATAGTTATTTTTAGTTTAGATAGTTGATGAGTACATTGTTGATATCATTGAATTATTGAGCACAGGAGTTGCGCCAAAGGATTTTAGTACCATGCATAATAAAAATTTGGTGGTCAGAGCTGTAGACTATTAATGAATTGCAGGTCATTTATACAAGCTGGGCACAAATAACATTTTGAGAAGGTGTGTAATGGAGCATGAACGACCCATAGTTCTAGCATAATATCATGAAGGTATAGATGTAGTACACTATGCAATAAAGGCTACCACACATAAAGTATTACGTGCAGGGTTATGGTGGCCAACAGTTCATAAGGATGAAAAAGAAGATTTACAGATCTGTTATGTATGTCAGAGAGTTTGCAAACCCAACAGGAGGGATGAGATTCCCCTTAGACCCCAAGTAACTTTTCAGGTGTTTGAAAAGTGGGAAATAGATTTTTTTGGATCTATTAATCCACCAGGAAGAAGGTTAGGAGAAAGATACATCATTACCATGACATAATATTTAACTATATGGGAAGAAACAACACCATTCAAGGATTGCAACGCAGAGACAACAATGCACTTCTTATTTGCGCAGGTAATTACAAGATTCATATTTCCTAGGATTTTGATGAGTGATCAAGGCACCCATTTTATTAATAGTACCATCCATGCTATGACTAGGGAATTTTGAGTATATCACCAGAAGAGTGCACCATATCATCCTCAAGAAAATGGGACAGTAGAATCTTTCGACAAGATTTTGGAGAATGACTTGACAAAGATTTGTAAGATAAACATAGATGATCATGATTTAAAAATACCAGCAGTACTATGGGCATACAAGACTACATGCAAAAAATTGACAGGACATACCCCATTCAGATTGGTGTATGGACAAGAAATAGTGGTTCCATTAGAATTTTTGGTACCCAGTCCGCGCGTGGCAACAATTACAAATATCATAGAAAGAGGCACAATACAAGAAAGGTTAAGTCAACTTATGGAACTAGAAGAAGACAAGATTCTGGAAGGATTCCACCAAGAGGTGCAGAAAGCAAGGGACAAATATTAGCATGACAGACACATAAAGAAGAAGATATTTAAGGAGGGAGATCTAGTTCTCCTCTATGACAACAATTTTTTGCAACACCCCGGTAAGTTCAGAATGCATTGGCTAGGTCCATATGAAGTGAAGTATGTCACAGTTGGAGAATATTTGCAGTTAAAGGACTTGACAGGAACATAAATGCAAGGAATGGTGAATGGTAGTTGACTAAAACTGTATAAGGAAAATCGACCTACTAACTATCAGTAAGAGCAGTGCAGTAAGGAAGCCATGTGTATAGTGTACTATAGTAGAAATTAGGAAAGAAAAATTATGAAAAGACATAAAAAGTGGAAAAAGAAGAAAAACAAAGATAAAAATAGAAAAATGAATAAAAATAAAAAAATAAGTAATTAGGAAGAATAAGTGATTCAGGAAAGACATCGCGCAACAACTGGCGTGACAGAATTTGGAAGACTGCACGCAAGGAAAATTGGACACTACACAAATGACCGGAAAAAGTGAAAGATATAACATAACATTAATGATCGGGTCTATAAAAAGGGAAAATCATGAGCGTGTTCGACACTTAGGAATTTTCGAACGAATAGAGAGATGAAGAGCAAAACCTAGGCGAAATTGTGTGAGGAAGATAACAATTGACCACTAAGCATACAAAATGACACCGCCAAAAGTTGGCGCCCTAGGGAGATATGTTAGGGTTACTCGATAGTCCGAAAGAAGGAATTAAATAATGACAGAGCCGAGGATGTTGTATATTTGGAGGATGTCGCAACCTTGACGACAAAGTCGATCAAAATGACGAAGGTAGAGGAAGAAACATCAATGACTGCACAGGTATAAATGGGTCAAAGCTCTGAAAAACCCAATGGCAGCGAAAACCCTAACCTGGAAAAACCTATAGAACCTAAGGGAATCACAGGACAACAACAAAGACATGTCGTAGAGGAGGTGTTGTTCAAGGATATTCCAAACTAGCCAGAGACCGATGGAGAGGAAGAAGAAAAGACAAAAATAGTGGCAAAATGCCACCCATCCATTGGCCAGAAAAGGAAGGCATCAGAATAAATAGATATCACACTACCTTACATCACGCATGTCATAGTCACAGTGGAAGATATATTGGGGAAGGTGTCGAAGTTGAGATACGCCGACCATGATGCTTGAGATGCGTTGAAGTTTTCATACCCTGCACATCAAACTTATTTGGAGGACACAGGGGAGATAGGACCCCTAAGAAGACTCATCTTGGATCCCACACAGTGGATAATAGGGATATATAATTTGGTTATCATGAACCTGCTGGATATACCACATTTCAGGCACGGTAAAAATGTTGGCCTTTGTGTCAAAAAACTATTGGCCAGGGTACATGGAGGTATCCTATGGATGGATAGGTTGGTCCCCATTGACATTGCTTTGATTTCCAAGATTACATGGTTTCCCACTATTGTCTCACAACCCGAAGAGTACCTGGAGAATAAATCACGAGAAAAGGAAATTGTAGAGTTAGTGAAAACATAGTTTAGAACAAACATGGGGAACACATGTATAGTCATAAAAGACATCAACGACTTCACGACGAGATTCACCAACAAGGTAATAGATTCCAAATTGCTTAGGAAGTGCAAAAAGGAAGAGGCCCCAACATGAGTCACAACAGTAGACATGCAATGCACAATAGGAGTGATGTTTAGCAAGGCTCCATACCTGTTAAACTAGTTTTTGATTGACTGTAGGGATGTGTAGGATAATGGAACTGAGTTCCATTATTCATGGATGCTCATACTCATAGATTTGGTAGGTTGGCAAGAACCAAAGTTATTATCATTTGTAGACAGGAAGGGGAAGTGATACACAATGAGATATGAAACCCTCTTGAAAGATAAGGACAATAATAATCACAAGAAAATAATGTAGTGTTTTCCATGTATAAGGAAGAAATGCAACAAAAAAAAACAAATGTGTGGAGGATTCCTATTGAGGTGGTCCAAGAGAATGAAGGGATTTCCAGTTTTAAGGCATCCAAACATCACATGTGCATCCAGGCCACAAGGGACCAGAAGAAAAAGTGGTTGGAAATGCAATATTGCGCATCAAAGGAAGAGGTCGACTGGATTTTCAAAGACTGGCCCACGTAGTGGAAGGTGCCAACAACAAAGAAAGGAGCCAAAAAAAGAAAGAAGGAAGAGGTAGGAACATCTAAAAATACAAGTAGTCCAGCTGAAAACACTAGAAAGGATAGAGAGCATGCTCAAAATTTAGGAAGCAGTGCAACAACGAAAAGTCCTAGGAAGAAAGAAACAGTGTCACAGGAAGAAGTAAAGGGAAATGAAAAGAATGGAGAAACCTCTCAACCTGAGGAGGAGGATGAAAAGAATACTGAGGAACAACCCTCATAGAAGAAGATAACTAGAACGCAGGAGGAAGAAACATGAAAGAAAATGAAATACCATAAGAAGCCTCTAGTAATGACAATTACAGAGGATGATGGCGAGTTAGTGGCAGACAAAATCGAAGACAACGGAGAAGATGTAGTACACGTAGTAGAGGCGCAAATGGAGGAGATCATGGCTAAGTTGGTGGAAGTCCATCATACTCTACAAAGGTTGCAGATTCATACAACGCAACAGCCAAAGACGACACAAAAAGCACCTGCACAGAAGGACCATGAAGAAACAATTCAGACAGTAGTGAAGGGCAGCGACACCTTCAAATCCACACAGAATATGTTGAGAATTGATGAGGAGACAACACAGGATTTAGTTAGGGAAATAAACCAACTTGAGTTGGTTATGGAGAAAATACCTACAAAGGCATTATACAGATTACAAGCAAGTGTGATGCAATAAGTCCAATCCAGATCCCGTGCAGATGCTACTAACTTGGAAGTTAGCGGGGAGGTTACATAAGTGTTACAAATTACTTATGGTCAGTTGACCATGGAGAAGGAGGAGGAGAAGATACGTGCAAATAAATTAGAAAAGGGATTGACATAAGTCTATCAAAACATACCAAACTGTGCGCATGAGCCATAATTCACACCAGAAGGAAAGTTTCAGAGGATTGTGCAGCTCATGTAGAAATACAAACATGAGATCAAAGAGCTCATGGAAAAATTTACTCCTCCTACACCCCCATAATTTAGGGATAAAAGAGAACAGGAGGCTACTGCGCACATCAATAGTATTATGAAGGAAGGTAAGGCAGTGGAAGAATTATATGACATGACTTCTCAAATGTGGACCAACATGGAAGAAGATGAGAAAATACAAAAATTAGACCAGAATCAAGAGAAGAAAATTGCAGAAATTCAGGACTTAAAGTAGAGAAAAAGGAAATATCCATCCTAGAGAGGATGAGGAGTGTGTAGGATATGAAGAACCTATAGGAATATCTGAAGGATGCACATGTTGATAATAAAGTAAGATAGGCTCAGCTGGATCCATTACAGAAGGAAGAAGATGGGATGATATAAAAAATGCAAGAAGAGATGGGGAAAATAGAGAAAATACATGTTGAATGTAGATCAGTGATGGCATAACACATTACAATGCAGAGTGTGGAAAAGATGTCAGAGCATAGAACACAAGTTACATAGAAAGGCATCCAATTGGAAAAGGTGTTTTGTAATTTGCAACTAGCCATCCAGAATGTAAACTAAGGTTGTGTGGCTCAAGACGAGCCACATGTCAGTGTTGGGGGCCTATTGGTGTAGGCCTATTTTGGGAGAGAAAAACCTATTTGTGAGCACATGCCTATATTGGGAGAGAAAAACCTATTTTTGAGAGTAGGCCTATTTTGGGAGAGAAAATCCTATATTTTAGCACACGCTAGATGTGGAGGAAAATCAACATGCAGATGATGGAGGAAAAACAACATGCCAAAGACAAAGGAAAAGCATTGTGGTGTGCATGCAGACAAACCTAGCCATGTTAGGGTTAGGGTTTTGGATATGAATGTAATGTCTATGAGCCAATAGAATAGTATAAATAAAGGCCCGTGAGGTCTAGTAGAGGTTGGTGAAGGAGAGATAGTTTGGTCTGAATAAGTTAGTGAGCAAGATTTTGAGGGTTAGATAAGATGTTGTGGAGCCTGATGTGGTCTAGTCCGCCTCACAGAGGGTACTTACCCTATTTGTTTATAGTAATCCTGAAGAATGTAATGCACACAGCGTAGATTTTGAAGAATGATGAATAAAAGAGAAGAAGAGACATATCTTTGTGGGCATATCCCAAGGGGGGTGAACCACGGTAAACCTATTGTGTTAATGTGTCTGAATGATTTTTCTATTGTTATGTTTATCGGTTAAATAATGAAATTTAGCGTAGATTATAACAACATGCATGCATAGTTGATTAAGGAATGAATACTATATTTAAATGAATGGATAATAATTGTAATGCATGAGGAAAAGGAACATATCAAAACCCCAATCCATTCCCTGACTGCAGACATATAAGTCTTGCAGTCCCCCATAAGCTATCTCGGGTGATACTGCACTATGCACTATGTGCATAATGTTTCCTTCTAGTTTACCAGGAGGGCCGATAGTTTGAGGGTTTTGTTCGAAACCTTTGAGATCAGAACCTGGGTCAGCCCAAGCATCCAACAACTCCTTTGAGAGAGCTTGTGTCCTAATTTGGAAGTGTTGTTTATGGTGCTTCAGATCGAGAAGGTTCAATTAGGTTTTAATGCCACTATTTACCCCTTGATCGTGTTTATACCTTGACACTCATTTCCAATGCACAAAAACTACTCATGGTACATACATCTAACTCAAAGGCCAAATACCCCCTATAAAGTTTCCATGTGTTTCTTCAAGGACTTATTCAGGTACCTTGAGCTCGAGAAGCTTCAATAAGATCACAAGGAACTTATTTTTGATATTTGATAATGGTTAAGGCCCTAAGATCCATCCATGATCCTTTGTGGTGGTTTGAGGACTTGTTCATGGTGTTTGAACTTGGGAAGCTATGTTTAGAGCTTGTGGATGTTGTTTCCCTCCCTTGACCATGGTCAAGAGACTTAGGATATTGTTTCCCTACAATGACCATGATCAACTCCCTAAGACCCATATGTGGTGTGTAAAACATCTAAATGACACCCATGCCCAACTCCTGGGATAAATACCCCTTAGTGAGGGCTCATGTTGCATTTTCTAAATGTTTTTTGTCACACTTGAGCTTGAAAAGGTTCAATTAGGGTATAAGGCCCTTGTTTTCCTTGTCAACCATGTTTGGGTATTGAGACCCATTTCCAATGCATCAAAGCTACTCATGGAATATGTATCCCACATAGAGGCCTACAAATCACTCCCATAAATGACTCATGTGTTGGTTCAAGGAAATATCCAAGGATTTTGATTCCAAGAAGATTCAACAATATATCAAGGAACTTGTTTCTCTTTCTTGACTAGGGTAAGGGCCTCGCGAACCATCCTCAGTTTGAAAATCCTTCTAATGGCATACATATCATATTATGATGCTAAAGATCACCTAGAGATGACTTATGTTGTGGTCTGGAGGTTTTTTTTTATGGAAATTGAACCTTATAAGCAACATTTAGGGCACAAGGCCTAAGTTGTTTCTTCATATAACAATGGAACTTGATCTTTTGAAGGTTCATTTAGGGATAAACCATCTTGATTCCCCCCTTCACCATGTTTATCCCCCAAGGCCCATTTCTAGTGTATAAAACCTACTCATAGTGCTTGTATCCCACTCCGATGTCAAATAACCTCAACCATGGCCCTAAGAACCATTCCTAGTGGGGGATGAAGACACATTCTTGTTTATGGATTACATTGTTGTTAATCATGGTTCCTATATCCCTTTAGTGAGCTAGAGACGCTTTATAAAGATCTTGTGTGGTGGTTTAAGGATGCATTAAGTGTGATAGACTGAGAAGATTCATTGGTTGTAAGTGTTCTTAACAACACTTGAGCTTGAGAATATTTAGATATGGCACAAGGCCCTTGTTATCTTCTATTAACCTTCGTTAAAACTTTAGGCACATTCTTAGTTCACAACTAACCTAGTTATGGTTTCCATATCTCAATTGGAAAAAAAATGATACCATAGAGAGGTCATATTTGGTGGTTTGGGTTCTTGTCCTTGGTGCTTGAGCCTAAGAATAAAGGTTTAGGGACAAAGGATCTTGTTTCCCTCCATAAACTATGGCCAAGGGATAAATCTCCATCCATGATTCCAAATACCTCATAATGGTGCCATATTAAACTTGAATTCCAAATATCCCATGGAGAGGAATCATGTCATGGTTTCTAGTTGTTGTTCATGGTGGCCAAACCCAAAAATGTTCAACTAGGGATTAAGGTCATTATTTTCCCCATAACCATGTTTATGCCTTGACACTCATTTCTAGAGCACAAAATGTACTCATTATGTTTTTATGCCACTCATAGGAAAAATCCTCCTATAATGTTTATATATGTTGGTTGAGGACTTCAAGGTTCTTCAACTTTAGAAGCTTCAATAAGATCCTAAGGAACTAATTTTCATTATTTGATCATGGTTAGGATATTTTGACACATCCATGGTCCCATGTGGTGGTCCAAGGATGTTTTCATGGAACTTAATATTGAGAAGCTATGTTTAGGGCCTATGGTTGTTTTTTCCCTTCCTTGACCATGATTAATGGTATAAGGCCAGGTTTTTCCTACCATGACAATGATAAAGGCCCCAAGACCCATCCACAATGCACAAAACATAATAATGAACCCATATTTAACTCCTAGGCCAAAGACCCCATAGTGAGAGCTTATATCATAGTTTCTAGGTGTTGTTCATGGAACTTGAGCTCAAGAAGTTTCAATTAAGGCCTAAGGATTTTTTTTCTCCCCTTAACCATGTTCATCAATCAAGACCCATTTCTAGTGCACAAAACCTATGCATGGTTCCTATATGCCACTTGGAGACTTGAAACAACCCCCATAGAGTACTCATATGTTGGTTTGAGGACACATTCAAGGTTCTTGAGCTCCAAAAGATTCCAAGTATCCAAAGACACTTGTTTTTCTTCCTTGACCATGGTTAAGGCCTTGTAACTAGTACTTTATGCACAAAACCTCTTATGGAATCCATATCCAACTATGACACCAAATACCCCCAAGAGTGGGCTTGTGTTGTTGTTTGTAGGTATTTCTCATGGCATTTAGGGCCTAAGGTTCAAGTGTTTTCCTCCACTAATAATGTTGCTTGAGCTCAATCATGTTCATTTAGTCCTTAATCCCTTTATGCCCCCCTGATGTTCATTTAGGGATTATAGTGCATTAGAAGGCATTGTTTTTAGACCTTGTTACACCCCATATTATCTGTAGTACCCTACATTGTTTCATGAGATGTGACTACTCCGATGTTCCAAAAGTGTGATAATTTCTTTGTATGTGCCATGATGGAATGACTTGATGTACAAGTGTTATTTAGAGGTTACTGAGATCCCCTTAGGTGGGCATTCATATCATTTCCTTTTAATCCCCATTCTCAGGGTGCTTGGTTTTATTGCTCCATATGACTACCCGTTGGAGGTCGTAACTCCCTCTACTGTTGGGAATTTATGTCCTATGTAGGTATGTAGGCATTCTAAGGTGGATCTACTAGGATACATGATTTACATGGACCTAACTATTCACTTAATAGTTTTCTATGTAAAAGGTGATTGTGCTTTGTAAGGGTTGTCAAACCAATGGTTTAGCACACCTTAACCGCATCGACCCTCTATTTCTTATGTATGTACCACATTTCAGCCATCATAGATGACTCTACACCTGATCATCCAATGTCACCTTTCTCGAGGCATATCAAAATTTTTGAGGCATTGGTCACACTCTTCGAGGCATGAACAATATGTTTCCTCCACATGGACCTCCTCTACACTTTCCATGTATGAGATCCTAGAACACCCCCATCCTTTGGCACATTTTTAAAGAATTTTCTTCACTAAAGGAGGGTTGACCTCTCTTGGGGCACTTTATGACAGTCATGGGGTTTATTTTGAACCACTTGGATGATGTGGAGGTCACTTAAGTGACTTTGCACTTGAAGATGATGACATGGAACTCATCCCTTGCTATGTGGAGGGGATTTTGATTACTTATGGATAAAATTGGAGAATTCATCAACTTAGAGGGATTATTTTTGGCTTGGGGTAAGGTTGTCCCCCCTCTTTGAGGTGGACGTTGGAGATATAATGGCCAACGAATATTCCTTGTCGTGTTTTGAGGCCCCCCAAGTCACTTGCAAGTAGAAGATTATACGTTGGAGCCAGATAAACCCTCTTAGAAGCTTAACATCATTCCTTTTTTTAGTGGTTTTATGACCCATTTTTTCACTTAGAGGGTCACTCCCATGCTTCATGGAGGTGCCTTGAACTTAGGTATATACATGGCCATTCTTTAGAGACACATTTCAAGGATTTATGGACACTATTTGAGCATTCTTTGAGAACATTTTGTGGAGGTCGTCCCCTTTATTGGGGTTTCTAGCATATAAAACATCATTTAGTTGTAATTCGACTTAGTATCCAAATTATGTGGATGATAAGTCACTTTTATTTTATTTCCTTAGGCTTATTTTAGGGAATAAATAATCTGAAGGATTTGTGAGGCTCATCTATAAATAAAGTGTTAGCATCGTCATTTTTTCAACTAGAGTCAGTCCTAGATGAGTCATGGTCTGTGTGTCAAAGTGTGTGAGGTCAAGTACTGAACAACGAATGGGTCGAAATCAGCAAGTGGTCGGTCTGGCCCTTGGATTCGGGAAAGGGAATCATGAATGTCTCCTTTTCTTGCTCTAGAGAAACTAGATCTCTTGTCTGTGGAGGACATATTCAGCTTCTTCTTTAGGCTTTGGATCATCTTCTCTTTCTCATCTAAAGAAGCCTTTACCCCTTGAGGGCCTTTAGATTCCAATCTTTTGACTTGGGTTTTCCAGGCTTTGCTGGATACTTTCTCCTGCTTCAACTGTCCATCTAATTTGAGTGCATGAGTTGTTAACCTTGAAACCCTCAGAATTAGACTCAGGTAGTTTGAATATAGCATGTCACTGACGTTTCTGAGGAACCTTACCCTATCTAGGGCATCAATATTTTCATAGTGCATCTTGACTTCAGACACTTTATCGTCATCTACCACTGCTATGTTAAATTTCTTTCTTTCTACATCCCTGCCTGAGAGCAGGGAAGACTTGTATTGGGAAATCTTTTCTACCTCAGGCAACAACTCTATTATTTCACTATTGGCCATATTTCCTTTCACAACATACTGGTTTGCTAGATATTCTTTGGATTGATAGACTGCCCTAAGTGTCTTGCTAAAGACATGCTTTTTGCTGTTGAAAGTCCTTGTGCTTCTTTCACCCTGTGGCATGCTCTCTGTATTGGATGCTTCATTTCTGGCTCTGCTCTCCACCCTATCCATGTCCATTTTCTCTTTGGGTTCTTTTTCCTTCAGATCTACTACCTTTGGGGACTGTGTGATCTTCACCTTCTTAAGCACATTTTGCTGACCACTGGGACCCAAGACCTCTGAACTTCTCCTTTTGTTATAAACACTCATCTTGGGAGATTTAATAATCAACCTAGGAGAAGTTTTTTGTGCCTGGACATGTTGCAGGGCATAATTTGTTTATTGTGTATGATCATGCTGCAAAGTGACTTCCATATATGCACTGGTTCCAAGTTTTCCAGTTTATCAAATCCTTCAACATGCTCATGCTCGTAGGGGCCTTGTCTGCTCATCAACCTTATTTTAGATATGATATGGTGTGGGTCATATCTCCTCCCTTGTAACTGTGTAAACCCAAATCCATTGATTTTGGCTTGGATTTGAGGTAAATAGGACCTGGTCTTCACCACAAAGGGCCCTATTATGAAATGAAATTTTATGTTAGATGCCTTGTCTGTTTTCAAAAAATCCTCTGTCTCTGAAATAATTCTTTGTCTGATGAACTCTAGAGAAAAAACTATGGGAGTTAGGAAGAGAGGCAAGAGGTAAGGTCCTTCTTGATAACCATATACCCAAATTACAGTGGAATGCACGAAAAACATCCAATCTCCCACCCTATTCTTTTAATTGGGTTGTAAAGATCTTTTCATTTCTTCCAAAACCCTTGGCAACTCCATGCCAAAGATGATACTATAAACCATGGACATGATCTTATTTATGAAAATAAGCATTGTGATCCTTTTGCATTTAGTTGAGATGAATACAACTTCAGGGAATTCGGTCTTATTCGTTTCTAGGAACATTTTTAGCAAGTGCATGTAGTACCTGAAGTGTCTCAGTGAATTGAAATTTACCATTTGTTGGTGCATATTGTCAGTGATGAACTTTTCAAAACTTATACAAACCGACTGACTAAACTCTGACAGAAGAAAGGTCAACAGGAAACCCAACATGACTTCTACTACAAAATTGTGGTTATCCAATCCTAAAATTTGACTAAGTTTGGAACAAGCCCACTGGACCTCAATAACCATGACGCTTACATTGATAGGTAACGACAAAGTCTCAGAATGATGTTCATGTTTAACAATGGTCTGCAAAAATAGGGTTTTTACTTTAGGGGGATATTCTCTATAGACTGTGATCATTTTCTCTTCCTTGAAGGGCTCAGACACTGTGGTGGAAGACTTGGTATACTGAGGGTGTGTCGAATTGATAGACTATCTATTTCACATAAGACCTTTGACCCCAAATTATTCAAAATAACCTTTTGTTCCTACGAATATTGTTCTGCACACAATATTATGAACTCTGGGAAAGGGAAAATTAATTCTACAATGTAAGGGGTAATGGACGCTTGGGTCGCTTTGAGGAAGGGTATCCGTTTTCCAACAATGTCTAGAAAATTGGCTCTGGACATGGAAATGGGTGAGACTATTATTTCTGTGTCAAATACATCGGAGTCTCTGTCAATTAGGGATTCTTCCTTAGAGGCGAGGTTTTGCTCTGTTATTGATAAAACAACAGGGTTCATGGCCATGATGAAAAATACCTATGAATCAGCGGAGAATTCTCGAATCTGGTTCACTATTGAGATTTAATTTCGAAAGGAGCATTTGTGCCAATTTTAAAACATTCGAATGCTTTGAAATATCATAAAATAATGACCGGTCCCCTCCTTTTATATTCTCTTTTTGATATTGTGGGTGAGACAAAACGGTTTTGGGTATACCTCTTTTCGCCCTGGTATGCCTCTAATGGCGCCACATGTCCATGAAATGAAACCATGGTATTCTCCCCGGCCCGCCCTCGAACAATTATCTTTTGCGCTACTTCATCGCCCGATATGTGTTATGGTTGTCGATCTGGGCTTCTTCAATATCTATGGTCCACCGAGCCCCATCAACTTTCGTGCCTCCTCTATATTGTCCCTTCTCCACCATATGTAACCCGGTCCTCCAAATCAAGCCGCATATTCACACTACTTTTTCCCTCTGCTAAATCTAAAACTTGTAGTCCATACAAAATTGTTATGGTGATAACACCCTGCAGATGGATATGTCTTATGCCACAATCCCTATTTTCTCCCAAGAAATAAGTGCTACTCAAGTACATCGTGAGTAGAAAGACCCATACAAATAATCATCCTATCTACTCTGTCGACATCGATATCGACTCCTCTATTTTTTACAATGACTTAAGTTTTTAAAGGGAGGAGACGACAAATTTCATGACTATCAAAGATAAGGCTGCGCGTCGAGCATAAGAGTGCGCAAATAAGAGAAACTGTGCAAAGAAAAAAATGTGGAATATGATCTTCGATGGAGGCGTCAACAAGGAAGGAGCCGGAGTCGATGTATGGATAAATCCTCCCAATCTGGGCTCCAAAATATGCTCTTACAAGCTCACCTTTGATTTTACAAATAACATGGATGAGTATGAGGCATTAATTTTGGGTCTAAGAACTTTGAAATAATTGGGCGCTAAGAGGATAGCAGTGCACGGATACTCTGAGCTCATCATAAATCAAGTTAAAGGTATATACCAGTCCAAGCACCCCAAACTGAGAGAATATATGAATCTAGTGCTGGACCTCCTTGAAGAGTTCTCAGAGTATAATTTGTCAGTGATCCCAAGTGGGAAGAATCAAATTGCAGATGCCCTGGCCACCTCAATTTCAGTGTTTAAAATTCCAATTTTTCCCAACATAAAGTATGAGAATGAAGTCAAACACAGGCCCATGGTACCCGATAACTTCAAGTATTAGAAAGTGTTTGAAGATGACAAACATGTGGAGAGATTCCTCCAAATGAGCGACGAGTTCGCTAATGTAAAAATTGATGATGAGTGTTGTTGAGAAGAATATAAATACGCATCTGCACGCGGTGACGACAACCCCTTTTAGAACCAGATAGTTGGAAGGGACATAGTGAAACTAAAAAACAATATCATATTGAACAACTGATGGGGGGGGTGAATCAGTTGTTATTGTGCTTAAACAATTATTCTTATTTTAAACTCTTTACAGATCACTCAATGACAATCACAATAATGCAGGGAGGTAAGCAATAGAACATTTAGCATCAATCACACACATAAAATACATAGAGACAAATATTTCCTGAGGAAACCCACAAAGGGTAAAAACCTCTTCTTCTTGATATGATAAGTAATCTTTACGTTCTGTACATTATCATATTTATGAGCTCCAACTCATTGTGAGGCTACAACCTCTATTTTGCAAGATTCAACTTGCTGAGAGCACCAACTCTCTGTTTTCTCTAGCACCCACTAGAAGGAAGCACCTACTCCCTGGTTTCTCTAGCACCCACTAGAAGGAAGCACCTACTCTCTGGTTTTTCTGGCTGCAACTAGATGGAAGCTAGAACTCCATGTGTTCAAGCACCCACTTGAACCTTTGAGGAAAACAATCCTCCCTAGAACCTCCCTACCACCCTGATTATAAATCTTTGCTACTAAAACTTATTACAGTGATACAATGTTCATATATGGCTTACAAGTCTCATCATTGTTCTGCTCCATTGCTCTGCTCTTCCTGCATCAGTGTTTCTTTGTTCGCATCTTCTTGAGATTTATGATCTTCTTCTCTGTCTCAGCATGCACACCTCGTCTTTCTCTTTGCATGTGCACCTCATCCTTCTTTTACTGCCTTAGTTATGCATCTCGCTTCTTTGCTTCTGCTGAGCTATTTTTCCTTTAGGCTCAATGCTTCTACCTGCATAACAACTCTCAAAAATCGTAGTTGAGCTCTTCTCACTTTTTCATTTTTATAGTCTCTATGCACCTTGTGCATGTTTCATGCGCTATCCCACTGCATACACTTCATTGCGTTCATCATCATTGGCCCTTCTCTTGAGATCTTTTGTCTTTACTGACTGTAAAAGTCTTCAACCCTTTTCCATCTGTCAGTAGACTCTATGATGAGTTTACACTCCACTCGCAGTTGCCTTGAGACTCTTCGTCTTCTCTGTTGATCACCCTGAAGACTCTTTGAATTCTCTAGCAGAAACCATCAACGGTATCTAACAATTACACCGAGGCTCTTCGGTTCCTCTAGAAACCACCCTATAGCTCTTCAAATTCTCTGGAAAATGAAATCACTTCATTCTAGTAGTTACTGAGAGAAACTCTGCGCGTTCATGTGTTTTGGCACCTTCTCTCTTCCTGAAGAAAACTTCATAGTGGGAACGAGCTCTTCTAGCTAATCTCCTTCATTTCAGCTGACCTATGGCAGTGACCAAATGCCTATTCATAAGGCGCTTTCACGACTCACGTTTCGGGGATCTGGGGATGAGGCATCTCGACTCTCCAAGTAGAGATCTCTGAAATGGAGCTTAGTTGCATACTAGCTCCTCCCTTAAACCTTTGATGATGTGACCAATGGTTGTGACCACAGCCCTATTCAAAACTACATTTCAAAATTTCGCATTTCAGGGATTATCATGTGAGTCCCTTGACTCCTCCATCTTCCGGTACCCGAAATGGAGCCTAGCTATGCTATCTCCTTCCACTCACACGACCATGGGCGGTGACCAGGTGCCAAGTTCAAAAACGCATTTCGCATTTCACGTTTTGGGGATTCTGTGAAGAGTCATCTCGACTCTCCATGTCACAAACTCCGAAATGGAGCTTGGCATCTGTAGATATGCTCTCGAGCTCTCGATGATGTGACCACGAGATATGACCACTGGCTATTCATTTGAGCGCTTCACACTTCAGATCAATGGTCCACAATCCGTGGTGATCGGACGACTATCTTCTGTACCGAAACTTCATCTTTCGGGACTTTGGGGGAGTATTGATGCTAAATTTCCTGAAACTAAACTCCCGAAGTGATGTCATTCTTGCATCACTCAATGACGATTCATAAGTCGAGTGGCTTCCATGTGTCACTCAGAATTGTGATTTCCAGTGGCCTGAAATGGAAATTAAACTTGACACTTGTCCTTGTATGATTGCGCCACGTGTCCTTCTTGGATCGACGGATCAGATGTCTCCTCGATCCGATGACTCAGATCATTTCTCCATTTCACGTTTTTTGATTTGGAAGAATAGAGAACCTCATGCCTTTGACTTTCCAGTCAGTGAAATGACGATATTTTGACATGTGTCCTCCAGATCCAACGACCCACGACTATCCTCGATGGACGGCCAGGATTCCTTCACAGTTTTGGAGATTTGGATGACTCTTGGTTTTATTCACCTTGCTTCTTCACCAGATCTAATGGATGCTGGTCCTTCATAATTACTTCAGATCTGACATCCTAGAGCTTATCGCGATTTCTCATATCGCGAGTTGGAAGGTTAGAGAGATTCCTTCCTTTGACTTTCCAGTCAAGGAAATGTTGAACTGTAGCCACATGTCTTGCCCAATGATGGGCGGTCCTCTTGTTTTCGTGACTTTGTAAGATTTCTTCATGTTGAACTTTAAAGATCATGCTGGTTCTCCTAGATCTGATGATGGTTGGTCCCCGTGCTAAGATCTAACGCCCAAGATCTATCCTCCATCTGTGCGCTCCACCTGTCTTAATTCAGATCTGACGGTCATCGAGAATTCTGAATGGGATCCAATGATCATTGTCGCTTCTCCTCTCAAGCTTCTCCTTCCTATGTGCTCTTTCCATCAATGAAAATCATATTGTTCCTGCGAACATGCCAACAATATCCCCCTTTGGCATTGATGGAAACCCTGAAAGGATGCAGTATTCTGCTTAGACCTCGATCTCCAGTCGTACCATCTAGTCATGCTGTTCTTCTCCCCCTTTGACATCAATGTCAAAGAAAAAAACATTCTCACCCTGAGCTGTTGCAGTAATTTTTCGGAGGTATCAGATATTCAACCAACACAAACTCCCCCTAATAGGATAAATTCTCTTAGATGTGAGATGGGATGACACCCAGCTTCTGACAAAGATATTCAAATGGTGTCTTGGCTAGGGGTTTAGTAAATATGTCTACAATTTGTTCTATGGTTGGAATGTATTGAACTTGAACAATCTGATTGGTGACCTTCTCTCTCAAAAAATGGTATTTTATGGGAATATGCTTGGTCTTGGAGAGGAATACAGGATTCTTGGACACACTTATGGAACTAGTGTTATCGCAATGAATTGGGATCGATGCAGTATATTTTACCTCCAAGTCTGCAAGTGTCTGAATCATCCATAATAACTGAGTGCAACAAGTAGAAACAACAATGTATTCTGCCTCTGTAGTTGATAAAGAAATGGAACCTTACTTTTTTCTCAACCACGCTACTAGAGAATCTCCTAAGAAGAAAGCACCTCCACTCGTACTTTTCCTTTCATCAATGCAGTTAGCCCAATCAACATCTGAGTAGACTAATAATTGAAAATTCTAATTCTTAGGATACCACAGGCCATAGTTCATTGTTTCTTTCAAATATCTAAATATCCTTTTGACAGCTAGCAAATGACTCTGTTTAGGTGCATACTGATATCTTTCTACCATTCCAACAACATGCATTATGTCTAGACAAGATGTTGTGATGTACAACAGGCTGCATATAATTGACCTATATGAACTTTGATCAACATCAGGTGAGTCATCATTCTTGCTTAATTTGCATCCAATAACCATAGGTGTGCCCACAAGTTTAGAATCTTCCATTTGAAACCTTTTCAACATTTCTCTTAGATATTTTTCTTGAGAAATGAACATTCCTTCAGGCCTCTGTGTAATTTGTAGACCAAGAAAAAATGACAGTTCACCTATCATAGACATTTCAAACTTAGAATCCATGGAATCAGAAAACCATTGTACCAATGAATCCTTATTACATCCGAAGATGATGTCATCTACATAGACCAACATGATGAGCAAATCATTACCCTCTATTTTGATATATAGATTGTTGTCAATTATTCCTCTCTTGAACCCTTTGTCTTGGAGATATGTATCCAGTCTATGATACCAAGCACGAGGGGCTTGTTTTAACCCATATAAATCTTTCTTCAGCTTGCATACAAAGTCAGGGTTATCAGACAGTTTGAAACCCTCTGGTTGTTCCATATAGACTTCTTCGTTTAAATCTCCATTTATAAGAGCTGACTTGACATCCATTTGATAGACTTTAAACGTTTTATGACAAGCATAGGCAAGAAATATTCTGATAGCTTCTAATCTTGCTATGGGCACAAATGTTTCATCAAAATCCAGTCCTTCTATTTGAGCATAGCCTTTACAGACCAATCTTGCTTTGTTCTTGACAACTTGTCCCTGCTCGTTCAACTTATTCTTAAATATCCATTTGGAACCAATGATATTTTTACCTTTAGGTCTAGGAACCATCTCCCACATATTGTTTTTCTCAATCTGATCAAGTTCATCATTCATGCCTTTAACCCAATGGTCATCTTTGCTAGATTCATTAAAATTCTTGGGTTATAGCATGGATATGAAGGCTATATGTGATTGTTTGGTGTTTTTGATTATCTTTCTCCTGGTTTGTACACCTTTGTCTTTTTCACCAATTATCTAACTTGGAGGATGATTCCTTTTAGTGATTTTGGAGGAGGAATTTGATGTTGTCTGCTGATTTGAGTCTATCTGAATATTTGCATCTTCATTTGGCTTAGAGTCTTCTTGTTCTGATTCTTTGACCTATTCATCTTCAACTTCATCTATATCCTTTGTTGTTGATTTGGTATTGTTCACCTCTCTTTCTGGGATTCCTTCATCAACTTTTATGTCAATACAATCAACCAATCTATGTAGCCTCTTATTATAGCATCTGTATCCTTTACTGTTTGTAGCATACCCTAAGAAGATGCCTTCATCATCCCTGTCATGATACTTGCCAAGGTTCTCATCATTATTCTTTATGTAACACTTACTCCCAAAGACTTTGAAGTGTTTGATTGAAGCAGGTCTTCCATACCACAGTTCATAAGGTGTCTTGTCAGTGTGTGGTCTGAGGTGGGATTCGTTAAGAACATGGGCTGATGTGTGTATTTCTTCTACCTAGTAGGTTTGACCAATGTTCTTCTCATTCATCATTGATCTAGCCATTTGCTGCACTATTCTATATTTCCTCTCAACTACTCCATTTTGCTGTGGATTTCTTGGGATTGTGTATTCTCTCTTGATCCCATGTTTATCACAGAATTCCTTGAACTCACTTGACATAAATTCGCCTCCTTTGTCTGATCTTACTGCCTTTAATCTCTTTCCTATTTGATTCTCAGTTAAATCCTTAAATGTTTTAAATTTCTCAAATGCTTCATCTTTTTCCTTGAGAAAGGCAACCCAAGTAAGTCTGGAGTAATCATCAATGATTAGCATGAAGTAGTTTTATTTCCCTGTGCCTTCTTGTCTTGATGGTCCACATAAATCCATATGAACTAGTTGGAGTGGTTTCTCTGTTGAAGTAGAGCTCTTGGATTTAAACTATGTCCTGGTAAGCTTTCCTACTTGGCAGGGTTTACACACAGAATCTTGTGGCTTTGATATTCTTGGAAGATCTTTTACTTCCTCAAGATTTTTGAGCTTGATTAAGTGATCAAAGTTTAGATGTCCAAGTCTCCTATTCCATAACCAGCTCTCAACATGTTTTCTTATATGAAATTCTTCTCTATCTTCTTTCAGAACATATACATTATTTTTTGTCCTTATGCCTTTAGCCACCACTTGTCTTGAGTTTACAGACTTTATCTTGCAGTCCTTTGAAGTGAACACCACTTCACATCCTGTGTCACACATTTGACTTACACTGAGCATATTATGTTTTACCCCATCTACAAGAAGAACATCTTAGGATTTTCCTTTTCCATTATGTAAACTCACCATCCCTTTACCCTTGATTTTACCTAGAGCATCATTTCCAAAGGTTACGTTTCCTGATTTTCTTTCACTTAGAGATAGAAACTTACTTTTGTCTCCCATCATATGTTTGGAGCATCCACTGTCTATATACCAAGGGTTATTTTTTCTTTGAGTTGACAACACTAATCCACACTTGTCACTTTCTTTCTTCTTCCAAACCTTGACATTTTCAATAGGGGAATTCAAATCTGGTTCATAGTTCCTTAAGCAACAATCAACAGCT
This sequence comes from Picea sitchensis, assembly GCA_010110895.2. Classification (NCBI taxonomy): domain Eukaryota; kingdom Viridiplantae; phylum Streptophyta; class Pinopsida; order Pinales; family Pinaceae; genus Picea; species Picea sitchensis. Next base: position 101,999 of record SNQJ01S0025692.1, read on the forward strand.
TTATGTCCATAGTTATGACAGATGTAACATTCTGGTTCGTCGAATAAAGGATCATAATGATTTTTATGCTTAACCTATGTCCTTTTCCAACCCATCAAGTGATTTGGAGTCTGTGGTGGTTTGTTACTTGGTTGTTTCATTCTTTGTTGTGGAAAATATCTATACCTTGAATGTCTTGATTGCTCGTATCTAAATTTGAAAGAACAATTTACATCTTTATAACCAAAGTTAGAACCAAAAAAACAATATCCATAGAAAAAACGTTGGTACCTGGAAAATGGTTGTCTTCTTTGAGAAGGTCGATTTATTCCATACTGATGATTTCTTTGAACAGAGAGTACATTACTTCTCTGATCTATAGTTTCAGTTTTGGTACCTCTTTCGTTACTCCTCTTGGGTAGTTGATTATCTTCTTTTGTTTCTGCAAGTTTTTTGTTGTCATAGATGGTAGATTTGACAAACTTGATGGGTTCTTTGTTGCTTGGTTGATCACTACTTGATCCCTCTTCATAACCCAGATCTATTTTCAGCTTTGGGTTTCTTTGCTGATAAAGAATGGTGGCCAATTATTTTGAGGCTTTGATACTTGACAGATTCTGATGATACAAGGCTTGAAACTTCTCCATCTCTTTCCTAGTTTTCACTACTTCTTCCTCCAGAGCTTCACATCTTGCCTTCTTTTCTGATAACTGTTGTTTCAGAATGTATTCGATTTCTTTGCCTCTTCTAATTCCACTTTTAGCGGGGAAAAGTCTTCGTCATGTTCTTTACTGCCTTTCTTGAACTGTATCAACAATTGTTTTTGCTTTCTCGTCTTAATTCTGAGTCTATCAAGCTCTTCTAGTGCATTGCTCAGTTCTCCTTCAAGGTCAACCACAACTTCTTCTTCATTAGCATCACTTCCTGTGCTTTTATTATCATAATCCTTTTTGTCCATAATTGTGAAGTCATTTATTTTATCTTCAATAGAGGATTCATTGTCTTCATCATTTGAAGGATCATCATCATTGTTTACACAAAGACTTTTCTTCTTAAAATTATTCTCTTTAAAGAAATTTATGTGTTTGTGCTTCTCTTCATCATCATATGTCTGATCCTTTCTTTTGTGAGGACATTTATTTGCAAAATGACCTATCTTACCATAGTTGAAATGATGCAGGAGCATCTCCCACATCAAGCGAGCTAGCGTGGAAGCAAGAGATAGTTGGACAAGCGCAAGAACAAATTTTGAAATTCCCTTAGATTGTTGCGCCATCTTAAATGAACCATTAAGATGAGACACACTTGTATTATGTAATCAGACCTTGAGCAACTCGCTCTCGTCCTTAGTAGGTAGAAGGCATTTAAGGTAGTTAATGTAAAGTAGATAGAATTTAATTCTAGATTAGACAGTTCTAGAGCGCAAGAGGGAAACAGGATATAGACACCCTCATTGTGCATTGCAACATTATTCTAAGCATTGAGAAGAAGAGCATGTAGAGAGTTGTGTAAGAACACCCATGTATATACATTTGGATTAATAGAAGAGTTTGATTCAAATTCATGTTTTTGTGTCTATTCTTTGTGTATTGATGTTGAATGATATGCTCATGAATGTTTGCTTCCTATTATACATTTTCTTTATATGTTGTGTATATGATTTCATGTTTGAGTTTGAAGTCTGAAGGGAAGAAGGAATGAGTTTCAATTGTTTCTCTATCTGAGCTAGAGTTCCTGCAATGAGTGCATTTGAAGTGTCCGCAAGGAGTGCGTTGAAAGGGGGCTCAGGTAGTTTAGCTTTTGTTCTCATTCACCCAAAGGTGCAGTTGGGCACAGAAGCCATGCAAGGAGTGCGCAGGCCAAGTGAAGTTCAGGGTTGCGAACCAGAGAAAGGGTTGAAGGATTGTTGTTGCAGGTGTGCGCAGAGTCGAATATTCAACACTTGGAAGTGGTTGAACGTCTGCCGCAAGGAGTGCGTGCAATATTCTTTGAAGGATTCAGAGTTGGTAGAGCTCAGGAGGTATAGGACCTTTGAGAAACCGTCGAAGAGTAGCACAAGAGCTTGTGTCGTAGAGTGATTAGAAGGTGTTGCAAGTTTGCATGAAGATAGACAAGTTTCCATGGAGGAACACTTGGTCCTTCGCAGGGATCACCAAGGAAGGACGACGGACAAAATTCTCTAAGGAGATTTCGCAAAACTTCGTGAGTCATTAGATCTCACAAAGGTGCAGGGGATATACATCGATGTATTCTTGAGAGTTTAAAATCTCAGGAGGGATAGAGCCATTGATCCAAGCCAGCCAGGGCCATTGGATCACTCACGGAATTGCCTATCGAGATTTCATGAGGGAAAGAGTCGAAGGTTGGGAAACAGGAATCGTGAAATTGCGAAACGCGATATCCCGATGGCTAAGGGAACAATGTGGGCCACAAGGGTTAGCAGGTAGACAGGTGACACGCCTTATCGATGTTTCACAGTGAGAAGTCCCGATACAATAGCATCCGGATTCGCGATATTGCAAACTCTGAAATGCCGATGGAGTGAAGGACCGTTGAATAGTCAACTCACATGTGCATCGGGGTTTCGGCATATCAGAAGTCGGAAGTCGGTAAAGTTAGTTGTTTAGTATCGCGAGTCGCGAAATCACGATAGGGAAAGTCTCGAAAGAGAAGGAAAGGGTTAGCGTCGATAATTGTCAGGTTTCAGGGATTCGAGAGACCTACGCCCGACCATTGAATTCGCGAATTCGCGAGTTCTGATATTCCAAGTGCAAAGGGGGGGATCGCACAAAGATTTTTGTGGGTGTAAATTTTTCGATAGGGAAATTGAATGATGTTAGACTTCTTCGGGCCGTGGATAAGGAAAGATCATGTGAGTTGACGTGGACCTTTCGACCTGCGGGTGTGACGGGAGGGCATTGACACCAAGTGGTATCAGAGATCATAAAGGTTCTTTGCTTTCTGTAGCAGAGAAAGAGAATTCGCCATGCCGCCCAGGAGAAGGGACATGCAATCACCCGATCCAAAGGATAGGGAAATGTTGAGAAGAAGACGCAGGCAGATGACTGATCCATTTATGGAGAGAGAGATGCGTGATCTACGAGCTAGACTGAAGACATGGAGACATCTCAAATACACACAGTCGGTGCATGGGATCTCAGTGATTCCGAGAGTGAAGCTGAGGCTGAACGACAAGAAGAAGTTGCAGCTGAAGATGCATCAAACGAGCGTTTGATTAGAGCTATTGCCAGGATGGGTGCAAGAGCGAAGATGGACATTCCAGTTTATGAGGGAAACTTGGATGCAGAGAAGCTTCTAGACTGGATTAGAGATCTCGACACATACTTTGACTATGAAGATGTCGAAGAAGACAAGAAGGTCAAACATGCTGTCACAAGGCTGAAAGGACACGCAACATTGTGGTGGGATGAACTACAAGTTGATAGACGCTGTAAGGGCAAGCAGAAGATCAAGAGCTGGGACAGAATGATCGCGAAGCTGAAGGAAAAATTCATCCCCAGGGATTATCATATTACTCTGTTCAGGAGGATGCAGAACCTGAGGCAGAAGATGATGACAGTGAAAGAATATACTGAGGAATTCTACAAACTGAACATCAGGGCAGGTCATCGGGAAAGCGATGATGAAAAAGTTTCTAGATACATGAATGGCCTGAGATATGATATCCAGGATGATATGAGCATGGTAACCATCCAAACAGTGGAATATGCTTATCATATGGCTCTGAAAGTGCAGGAGAAGTTGAGCCGAAAGCAGAGTCAGAGGGACCGAGGCAGAAGTCATCCCAGAGGCAAAGCAGTTTCCCAGGACAAATATCAGAAGCCCAAGGAGGATTGGAAGTTCGGGTCTGATCCTAAATACAAATGAACTGAGAAAGGTGGAACCTGACAGAGAGGGCCATATGTTGAACAGAGAGGGCAACATAATGAGCAGAGAGGAGATTATGCTGACAACAACACTTTTCCTCATACTAGAGGTAGAGGAAGAGGAAGAGGTGGAGTAATCACATGCTTCACATGTGGAAAGAATGGGCACAAGTCTTATGAGTGTCCAGATAAAAAGAAGGAAATTGGAGAATCTCACATCGCCGAAGCATAGAGGCGGGATGTTGAAGCAGAAGATGTTGAAGGTGGAATATCGTTGATGATGCGAAAAGTCCTTTTGACACCCGAAAAGGAGGTGGAGAGTTCAGTCCAAAGGACTAGACTGTTCAATACTGCTTGCAAAATGAAGGACAGGGTATGCAAGGTCATAGTAGACAGTGGTAGCACAGATAATCTCGTATCTACAGAGATGGTAGAGAATCTAGAGCTGGAGACGATTGATCATCCAAGCCCATACAGAGTTTCGTGGCTACAGAAGGGACACTAGGTAACTGTCACTAAACAATGTTTAGTTGAATTCAAGATAGGGGGATATAATGATAAAATATTATGTGATGTCATTCCTATGGATGTTTGTCATCTATTGCTGGGTAGACCATGGCAATATGATAGGAATGTGATTCATTATGGGAGAATGAACACATACACCCTAGAGAAGAATGGGAGGACACACATGTTGCTTCCAATAAAGGATAAGGAGGTGAAGACATAAGTAAGAAATACAGTACTTCGCATGAGTGGGAAGGAACTTCTTACAGAGGTTAAGAAGAAGGAAGATCCACAGTTCATTGTGGTCAGGAAACCAAGGATTGTTCTAACTATCACAAGAGTGGATGATTTACCAGAAGAAGTTCAGGAACTGCTGGAAGAGTTCGCTGACATTGTAGTGGACGAATTACCTCATTCGTTGCCACCAATTAGGAGTGTGAGTCATCATATTGATCTCATACTAGGAGCCAGTTTACCAAACAAAGCCGCGTACAGGTTGATGCTGCAAGAGAATGAAGAGGTTAAGAGGCAAGTCCAGGATTTATTGGACAAAGGTTTAGTCAGGGAAAGCTTGATTCCATGTGTTGTTCCAACAATACTCAGTCCGAAGAAAGATGGAGGTTGGAGGATGTGTACTGACTTGAGGGTGATCAACAAGATAACCATCAGGTACACATTTCCATTGTCGAGGATGGATGATATGATGGATTGCTTGAGTGGAGCAAAGTATTTTTCAAAGATTGATTTGAAAAGTGGTTATTATCAGATCCGCATGAGAGAAGGTGATGAATGGAAAACAACATTCAAAGAAAACGAGGGTTTGTATGAATGGCTTGTTATGCCATTTGGCTTAACAAATGCGTCAAGTACCTTTATGAGGTTGATGAACGAATTCCTGAAGGAGTTCATCAGGAAATTTTTCATTGTGTATTTGGATGACATACTGGTTTACAGTAAGACAGTGGCAGAGCATCTGAAGCATTTGGCTACAGTGATGCATAAATTACAGCAGGAGAAGCTATTGATAAACATGAAGAAGTCCTCATTTATGAAGACAGAACTCATTTACTTGGGGTTTGTTATTTCTGCAAATGAGTTGAGGATGGACCCAGATAAGGTAGAAGTGATCAAGAATTGGCCATCACCAATAAATATTTTCGAGGTGAGAAGTTTTCATGGATTAGCTAGTTTCTACCGAAAATTCATTAGGAATTTCAGTGGAATTAGCACAGCGATGATGGACACAGTGAAGAAAATACACAAGTCTTTTCACTGGACTGTAGAGGCTGAAAAGAGTTTCAATCTGTTGAAGAGGAAAATTACGGAACAACCAGTTTTGGTGTTTCCAGATTTCCAGAAAACATTTCAGGTGAAATGTGATGCAAGTGGATTTGAAATCGGGGCAGTCTTAAGTCAGGAAGACAGGCCAATAGCATACTTCAGCGAGAATTTGAATGAGGTGAAAGTGAATTTCTCCACTTATGACAAGGAGTTCTATGCTATCATATAGGCATTGAAGAAATGGAGGCATTACTTGATCCCGAAGGAGTTTGTATTGTACAGTGAAAATCATGCATTGCAGTTTGTGACTCAACAGGAGAAGTTGAATCAGAAACACGTCAAATGGGTTGAGTATATGCAGAATTTCACTTTTGTGATTAAACATATTTCTGGTACTGCTAACAAAGTGGTTGATGCTTTGAGCAGGAAGTGTTTCCTGTTGTAGGAGTTCAGTGTCAAAACATTGGGTTTTGATGATCTCAGGGACATGTACGCTGATGATCCAGATTTTAAGGAAGCATATGAAGCAGCTGAGAATCCAGTTCTCAGAGACAGAAGCCAGTGGATAGACTACATGATCCAAGAAGGATTGTTGTTCAGGGGCAATCAACTATGTATTCCGAAATGCTCCATGAGGGAGAATCTGCTGAAGGAGAAACACAGTGGAGGATTGGTCGGACATTTTGGTCACGACAAGACGTTCAAAAAATTGAATGAGTCATATTTTTGGCCGGGAAGGCGAGAAGATGTCAAGATATTTGTAGACATATGTAGAATTTTCTAGCATTCGAAGGGAAGGAAGAAGAATGCGAAATTTTATCAACCATTGCCCATACTAGAGAGGTCGTGGGATGAAATCAGCATGGATTTTGTATTAGGGTTGCCAAGAACACAAAGAAGTTGTGATTAAATCTTTGTGGTAGTGGATATATTTTCCAAAATGGCACACTTCATTCCATGTCAGAAGACCAGCGATGCAACTCACGTTGCGAACCTGCTTTTCAAAGAGGTCATTCGACTTCATGGGTTGCCGAGGAGTATAGTTTCATATTGAGACACCAAATTCATAGGGCATTTTTGGAGGACCTTATGGAAGAAGTTGGAAACTAACTTGGCATTTAGTTCAGCTTATCATCCTCAGACGGATGGACAAACACATGTGGTGAACAAAAGTCTGGGAGACTTGCTGAGAAGCTTGGTGACAGAGCACCACAACCAGTGGGACAACATATTATCATAGGCAGAGTTTGATTATAACGACTCAGTTAACAGGAGCACAGGGAAAAGTCCATTTCAGGTTGTCTATGGCATGCAGCCGAGAGGAATTTCTGAACTAAGGGATTCAGAACAGACTGCGACTAGAAGCACTAGTGCAGAATAATTTGCAGAGGCGATGAAAGGACTTCATAGCCAGGTGAAGGAGCACCTGCTGAATTAAAGTCAAGAGTATAAACGTAGAGCCGATCAACATAAGAGACAACTTCAATTTGAAGTTGGTGACTTAGTTCTGGCACATTTGAGGAAAGAAAGGTTCTCGAGAGGAACATATAATAAGCTGAAGATGAAGAAAATCGGGCCATGTAGGGTCTTGAAGAAATGTGGGACAAATGTTTACGAGATCGAATTACCCGATGGGATCGGAATTTCTCCGATATTCAATGTCTTGGATTTGTACCCATATAGAGCCGAGGAAACAAACACTGGAGATGATTAGCCAGTGATCCAGTGGACGAAGCAGATGACGGTTGCGGATAAGCCACAGATGGAGTGCATACTAGACAAGAGAGTGAGTAAGAGGACCAGGCAAAAGAAATACCTTGAGTATCTGGTCAAATGGAAGAACCATCTAGTTGAAGATGCCATCTGGGAGACCGAAACAGAGATACAGAAGCATGGACAGACCATGCGTGAGCTCATGGACAGGAGCCCATGAAAATTTTCAAGCGAGGGAGTATGATGCAGGAGCATCTCCCATGTCAAGTGAGCCAACGTGGAAGTGAGAGATAGCTGGACAAGTGCCAACACAAATTTTGAAATTCCCTTAGATTGTTGCGCCATATTCAATGAGCCATTAAGATGAGACGCACTTGTATTATGTAATCGGACCTTGAGCAGCTCGCTCTCTTCCTTAGTAGGTAGAAGGCATTTAAGGCATTTAAGGTAGTTAATGTAAAGTAGATAGACTTTAATTCTAGATTAGACAGTTCTAGAGCACAAGAGGGAAACAGGATATGGACACCCTCATTGTGCATTGTAACATTATTCTGAGCATTGAGAAGAAGAGAATGCAGAGAGTTGTGTAAGAACACCCATGTACAGACATTTGGATTAATAGAAGAGTTTGATTCAAATTCATGTTTTTGTGTCTATTCTCTGTGTATTGATGCTGAATGATATGCTCATGAATGTTTGCTTCCTGTTATACATTTTCTTTATATGCTGTGTATATGATTTCATGTTTGAGTTTGAAGTTTGAAGGGAAGAAGGAATGAGTTTCAATTGTTTCTCTATCTGAGCTAGAGTTCTTGCAAGGAGTGCAGTTGAAGTGTCCGCAAGGAGTGCGTTGACAGGGGGCTCAAGTAGTTTATCTTTTGTTCTCATTCACCCAAAGGTGCAGTTGGGCACATAAGCCGTGAAAGGAGTGTGCAGGCCAAGTGAAGTTCAGGGTTGAGAACTAGAGAAAGGGTTGAAGGATTGCTTCTGCAGGTGTGCGCAGAGTCGAAGATTCAACACTTGGAAGTGGTTGAACGTCTGCTGCAAGGAGTGCGTGCAAGATTCTCTGAAGGATTCAAATTTGGTAGAGCTCAAGAGGTATAGGACCTTTGAGAAACCATCGAAGAGTAGCACAGGAGATTGTGCCATAGAGTGGTTAGAATGCGTTGCAAGTTTGCGCGCAGATAGACAAGTTTCTACAGAGGAACACTTGGTCCTTCGCAGGGGTCACCAAGGAAGGACGACGGACGAAATTCTCTAAGGAGATTTCGCGAAACTTCGTGAGCCGTTAGATCTCACAAAGGTGCAAGGGAGATACAACAACATATTCTCGAAAGGTTAAAAGCTCAGGAGGGATAGAGCCATTGATCCAAGCCAGCCAGGGTCATTGGATCACTCGCGGAATCGCCTATCGGGATTTCGTGAGGGAAAGAGTCAAAGGTTGGGCAACGGGAATCGAGAAATTGTGAAATGCGATATCCCGACGGCTAAGGGAATAGTGTGGGCCACAAGGGTTAGTAGGTAGACATGTGGCACGCCTTATTGAGGTTTCACAACGAGAAGTCTCGATACAATAGCATCTGGATTCGCGATATTGCGAACTCCGAAATGCCAATGGAGTGAAGGACTGTTGAATAGTCAACTCGCACGTGCATCGAGGTTTCGACATATCGAAAGTCAGGAGTTGGTAAAGTGAGTTTTTTGGTATCGCGAGTCGGTAAAGTGAGTTGTTTGGTATCGATAAAGGATAGGGAGGGCGTTGACACCAAGTGGTATCAGAGCTCAGAAAGAATGAGGGAAAGAGTCGAAGGTTGGGCATATCGAAAGTCGGGAGTCGGTAAAGTGAGTTGTTTGGTATCACGAGTCGCAAAATTGCGATAGGAAAAGTCCTGAAAGTGAAGAAAAGGGTCAGTGTCGACAATTGTCGGGTTTCGGGGATTCGAGAGAAATACGCCTGACCATTGAATTCGCAAAGTCGCGAGTTCCGATCTTCCGAGTGCAAAGGGGGGGTTTGCACGAAGATTTTTGTGGGTGTAAATTTCCTGATAGGGAAATAGAAGGACGTTATAGTTCTTCGGGCCGTGGATAAGAAAGATCTTGTAAGTCGACGTGGACCTTCCGACCTGTGGGTGTGATGGGAGGGCGTTGACACCATGAAATATTTGAAAGGCATTTTACCTTTGTATTTTCTTGATCCCTTCTTCAGTCTTCTCACAAATTTTTCTTCAATTTCATCAGGCTCAGAATCCTCATTCTTATCTTCCTTAAATGATGCTTCTTTGGAGGTGGGTTTATCTTTAACTATTCTCATTTCATATGCAGTCAAAGTTCCTAGAAGTTGATCAAACTCCAAGGATTTTGGATCATTAAGTTCTTCTATATTAGAGACCTCCGGGTTGAACCTATATGGTAGAGATCTCAAAATTTTCTAAACTAAAGAAGGTTCCTCAATTTTTTCACCAAGTGCTTTCATTCCATTTACCAGTTCTTCAATTCTCATAAAGTACTTTCCAACAGTTTTATCCTCTTTCATCTTCAACTTTTCAAACTGTACTCTGTAGGTTTGAAGCTTGGCATCCTTTACCTTCTCATTACCTTCATAACTTCTAATGAGTTTGTCCCACATTTCTTTGGCAGTTTCTAGGTGCATAAATTTTACAAATTTTGCTTCTGGAAGACCACTCAAGATAGCATTCAAAGCCTTAGTGTTGAAGCTGAATTCTAGCTTGTCATCCCTATTAACTAGTACAACTGGCTTTGCATAACCAGTCTCTACCACATCCCAGACATATGCACCTAAAGCCATTATGTAGGTTGTCATTCTAACTTTCCATAAGGAAAAGTTTGTTCCATTGAATAGAGGGGCCTTATTGGTTGAAGTTCCATCATGGATTGAAATGTTTAAGATCTAGGATCTACCCTTAG
>SNQJ01S0025692.1:112300-125307 GCA_010110895.2 Picea sitchensis
CAATTCTATCCTTTGGGTTATAAAGAAAAAGCAATAATTGAATGGAAATCTTTAAAACTAAGAAAAGGACAAACAGTGCAAGAATACATCGATGGATTTCGAAAAATGGCATTAATGTTAGACATCCCTTTGCAAACACAAGAAACTCTTATGAAGTACATATGAGGTTTACATGCACATATTAAAAACATTGTTTTCATTTTTGGACCCACTAACCTTGATGAGGTTTATATTCAAGCTACGTATATTGAAGCAGGGAAAGCAGGTGTGTCAAGGGAATCATCGTTTTCAAAGAAAGAGGACAAGAGGAAAAGGCATGGCAATGATAAGAATGCAAATGCAGTGACAAAGAAGGAAGGAAACCCCTCTTGCAAGCATTGCAAGAAAGAGGGACATGATGATGACAGATGTTGGCAGTTGCATCCCGAGAAGAGGCCAAAGTGGTTCAAAGAAAAGAAGGGAATGCAAACAGTGGCAACGACATCAAAACCCATCGACTTGGGATCAAATTCAGGTGATGAGTCAAATATTTCATTGGTTGGTATGACAGGTAAATTTGGTGAAGACATTGATTGTAGGAACAAGTTGTTTCATATAAGGGTAATCATGCGACACACTAAGATAGACACATTAATCGACAGTGGATCTCAATCTAATCTAATATCAGAAGAATTGGTTAAGCAATTGGGGTTAAAAACACAAACTCATCATAATCCTTACACACTTAAATGGATAAGCAATCATCATCAAATGCATAATAAGCGGTGCACAAATCCAAATTTTCAATTTCATCTAAAGTATGTGGACGAAGTAACTTGTGATGTTATTATTAGTTAAAGAATGTGGAATGGTCTTAGTAGCCTATATTTTATGATCATAAAAGGTAATCTTCTCTGAGGACAAAGAATCAATATCAATTCTCTAAAGAAGGTCATGATAATATCAATTCACTAAAGAAGGTCATGATTTTGTGGTTCGTGCTCATCGTGTTAAAGCAAGTAAAACAATGGAACAATTCACGAAGGCAATGCAAGCAAGCAACAAACCAATAATTGTTTCAAATGAAGTAATTGATCTTAAGAAAGAACAAGACATGGTTGTTGAATGGAAAATCAATCATAAGTTGCTTCAAGATAAGCTCATGTCGTGCAGATATCTCAAGTACATCAGCTCATTTGCAGTCGTCTTCTTGATACTGTCATTAGCAATGTTTTCTACATGGGTGATAGTGGCTTCAGTAAGATGTAACAGGGTTCAAATGGCTAACAATATACTGTTAGTTGTCATGATTGTGTTACAGTTGATCTTGATGAGACAGGTACACAGGACAGAGTTCAGAGACAGAGGACAAGCCGGGTGGCCTATCTCGAGCTTGTTGACTGGTCAGTAACCTTTTGGGGACCAAAAGGTCTTTTTGTGGGGAAGTGTGATCCAAAATCGGATCCAGAAGCCTGACAGGGTTTAAAAATGCTCAAAAATGAAAGTTCTGGGAATGTGACGAAACCAGGGCCATTGCGTCTGTCTCGTCTTCCTGATTCCGACGGTATATTTACTTTGTCAAATGGGCTCCATATGCGAAAGTTATCGCATTTCGATCGAAAGCCCAAATAGGTAAAAAGTCAAAGGTCAACTGGTCAAAAAGTCAATGCTGATGTCAGCATGACATCAACATGCTGACTGTACAAGAGATGACGTGGCACTCTCTGGCTGATGGTGATTGGGCAAGTTCACTGACAAGGCAGGCATGTGGCAGGCAACTGGACCAGTCAATGGTTGACAAGTGGCATTAATCCGTCGAATGGGGAGATGCCGCGTGGCCCAGTCATGGGCAGCCACATGGCATCCAGTCATCAGTTGAAGTGGCATGTTTCAAAAATTGTTTTGGGGTCCATGGGATTTGAACCCACGACCACCACCAAGCCCAACAACTTAAGAAATGGTCCTTTACCAATGCGCCAAATTATTTCTTGTGTTATAAAACCCACAATATAAAACAAATATTGCATGGTATTGTATGGCACATAAAGGAGGGGGTTGGGGGCTAAGCCCCAACCCATGGTCGTGTAAACCCCCATATACCCGAGGGTGCAACATCACATGCAGGTGTTTATGGATAGGGCTTAGCCCTTGGTCTGTGGTCAGTTCACCATATGACCCGGACCCTATCCCTACAACGGAGTAGGCAGTTAAGTTTGTTGAGCCACGGGACATATGGTTACCAAGAAACTGGGAGCTAGCGCGCGAAAAGGGGGGGCCAGCGCATAGCCTATGGGCTAGTGCGTGGCCACATGGCCCTATATGACCATGCAGTTAGGGTGCGCGCGCGGATGCAGGGGGCTAGCGCCCGATTTTTTATTAAAAGTGGGTTTTATGCCTATGTTTTGGTTTTTATTGTTAATAAGCCTATTTTTAGTTGATTCTCTCCATTTTTGGGGGATATTGGGTATTTTTGGAGCCCAAATTTTTGGAGGAAGTTGGAGATGAGCAACCAACTTCAAATCTATATAAACCAGGCCTGTTTGAGGCCATGGGAGGGCAGTCAGAGCAGAGTTATGCTGAAGGGAAGCCAAGCCAAAGCCATTTTGATGCAGAGAAGCTTTTGAGGAGGAGACGCTGTCAGACCATTTCTGGGAGCTCCGGATGTCCGTTTTGTGTGTCATTTTCTTTGCAGAGTTCTTGAGATCTGGACGAACATGAAAAAATAAGTCTTGTATCCATTTGGAATTGCAACAATGTACTTTTGAGCTTTTGAACAGAAATAAAGAAGCCTCCCCCACAGTGACAAAGGCCTGGAGACGTAGGCAAAGTTGTGCCGAACTCCGTTATCAATTTGCGTGTGATGGTTTGTTGTCTATTATTTCTTTTCAGATCTGCATATGTTTATATGGCTGTCATAATTCCTCTTCTTTCCTCATTCTTTCACTAAGTTTCTCAAATGGTTAATTAACACATGCAAAATTAAAACTCAACCATAAGTCATTAAAAGATCCTACGGATCATATATGGATACTAACGGCCACAGATTACTTCACCAAATGGATCGAAGTGGTCCGCACAAGGCAGGCTACCAACACGGTTATCATTTAGTTTCTGTAGACCAATATATTGTCTAGGTTCAGGTGTCTTGTCAAGATCATCATGAATAATGCAACAACATTCAAGTCCAAGAATATGGAGAATTTTTGTAACGATTACAACATAACCTTGGGACAATCTACGGCTTATTACCCACATGGTAATGGATTGGAGAAATCATCCAACAAAATCTTAATCATAATTATTAAAAGGATCATGCAAGACAACAAGAAGGCATGCCACAAGAAGCTTATCTACGTGCTATGGGATGACATAATCACTACCAAAAAGTCCATCTCCACGTCACCATTCCAAATTGTATATGATGCGGAGGCAGATTTCCCCACCTCACTGGGATTTCCCGTCAGGAAGTTGTTGCAAGAGCAAGAGGCTGAACCAAACAACACTCAGAGGAGGATAAATCAATTTTTTCATGCGCAACAGGTGAGGGAGAAGGTTTTTGACCGATCACAGCTTCACCAAGACAGGATGAATAAAATTTTCGACAAGCACTCTAAGAAGGAAGATTTCAAGGTGAATGATTTGGTGATGAAATGGGACGCAAGGAATGAAGACAAAGGACAGAATGGAAAATCCGATCATCTTTGGATGGGGCCATTAAGGATTGTCGCGTATCACGGGAACAACGCATATCTGCTACAAGAGCTTAATGGAGAAATCACTGGTGGGGGGACTGTAAATGGAAGGTTTCTTAAACACTATTTGGTTTAGTATGGTCTATTTAGGTTTTCATGTCATTATAAATAGCCATTTTTTATGTTTTCAAAGAACACGTTTGGAGTCAGTGTGTTAGTAGAAAATTGAAGCCCGGAGCGAAGGCCCTAAGTTTATGCCGAGTCTAGTCATGACTATGTCAAGAAGGTCTAGGGTGAGTCTCTTTCTATTTTTATAGAGTTTACAACTCAAATAAAGCCTAATGGTCAGGCACATGGTTTATTGTTCTTTTCCACCTCACCGGGAAGATAGCATCCCCGTTGAAGCCAGTTGTTAGTGTTGTCATTTTTAAGTTAGAGTCAATCCTAGATGAGTCATGGTTCGTGTGTCAAAGCATGTGAGGTTAGGTATTGAACAATGAATGGGTTGAAATCAGCAAGTGGTCGGTCTGGCCCTTGGAGTCAAGAAAGGGTGTCAGGATCAAACATGTGTAAATTGTAAAGGTCTTTTCCCAAAATATCGGGTCCTGTCAGAAAGAGGGATTTTACGTGCCAAAGGTTGAGGAAAGTTGTTAGAGTAAGGGTCACATCGACAGATATAATGACCATAATCACCTCATTATGAAGTAAGAAAGGATAAGAAATCATGATGCTCATATCATGTATACTCTGCAACTCTTATCATCTGTACTTTACACACTCTGAAGTGTACCCGTCATGCGAGTGTGCGGCGGAAATCTTCAACCTGCTTCAAAAATTCTCGTCACCATGGATTCAGTGTCCTCTATCATGATTCCATTCCTCACCCATTCAGTTGTAAATTCCATTCATTCTGCATGCATTTCATTTACCATCTGAGTTTATGCGCCTTCTATAATTTTTCCTGCAAGCCCTGAGTTTTCTTGCTGTGGGAAAGCTAATTTTCATCAACTATGTCGCAAACCAGGTCAGTCAATATTTTCATGTTTTTTCTATCTTAAATCATTGTTTGAAACCTATAGGAGTTGGCCACAAGCTAGTCTATCAGGTGAAAGTTCTCTCACAGTTGTCCTCTCATCCTCAGATTTTTTGTCACGCCAAAATTTTCTTTCACACTCCTCTACTGTGACGATCCTATCGTCATCATTGTCACAACATCGAGTCTTTCCTGCACCGAGAGTCTTTGTGGTGCCTCGGGGCCGCGTAGTGAATTCCTAAATTAATTTTCTCTTATCGCACAAAGTTCCGCTACCTCCCCTCCGATAGGTCTGGGCTAAGAATATCATTATCCATTTTCCGCGCGAAGGGGGTATCATATTCACTACTGCACATGCATAACAAACACACATTGCACCATGACGACATCCCTAAACATAAGGAATATGGCGCAAAGTGGTAGAACTGTGAGGCATGAGCCTCAAGACTTGGCATTGATCAATGAAGATCCAAAAGTCAGGGAATATTTCAAACAAGTCGGATGCATGCACTATTGCCAGAAAATCCAAGGATACAATGTGAAACTGGCGCAATAGTTCGTGCTCTGATTTAAAGGGTTCCACGTGGTTATTGCAGAAAAAACATTCTGGGTGACAAAGAAAAGCATATCAACCGCGATAGATATCCCTTCACGTGGTGAGAGGTAGTATAAGGGCATGCCTTTGTACATGTTATGCTACGAAGAATTCATCAAACCAAACTGCCTTAATGGGAAGATCGGAACATGTGTTCCAAGTTGGTATCTACGAGAGCCTTTTCAGAAAATCTTGAAGGTGATTAGAAATTATTTCACCTGTGAAATAAGGTTTGACATAATACACCCACATCACATCAGATTGTTGATGCATTTCATAGGAAAGAGGTCATTGAACTTACCTTTCTCCTTGCACCAAATTCTAGGAGGAATGGCGGACATCGTCCAAGACAAAGAAAACTAGCCAAAGAAGAACTTATCCCATATCTCACTAATCAAATTGTTGATAGTCAAGGAATTGAGGAGACTGGGAAAGGATTGGGATTCATTTATTCTTTCAGCCGACATCCCCAGGGACCCCAAAGGAGATCCCCCTCTACCCATGGGAGAAGCAGCAGCTCGCAGTGCAGAGGCGAAAATAGAAGGGGTTGCAGGAAAAGGAAATACAATGGAAGTCTCATCTCCCCAACAACCAATACCCTGGAAAAGAGGCAGGCCAAGGAAGAAAAAGGAGCCTGGGGAGTCCCAAGCTCCAAATGAACCATGTGAGAAATCGGTTTCTAAGAAGTTACTCATGCGTGATTTTCAACTAGAACTTGTCGAGGGTTCAAGTTGGGAAATCTACAACAAACGAAGAAGGTCGGGTGCTGAAAGCATGAATGTTTGGGAGTCGTCGTAACCACTAAAGCAAGCCCAACTCGCTATTGTTGAGTTGTACCAGGAGAACAGGGATTTGAAAAATAAATTATCAGAAAGGACTGTCGAGACATCAGTGTCGCAGAGCCGAGAAGGGAATGCAAATTGGGTCAAGAGATGGCTCAAGGAAGCGCAAGACACGATCATCCAATTGCATGAGGAACAAAGAATGTCATAGGAGAAAATCATGGAGCATTTCAAGGAATGTGGAACAACCATGGAAAATGTCCGTGCAACTATAGCCAGTTCTCAATCGAAGTTGAAGGTGAATGAGGTCTTGTGAAAAAAGGTAAAGAATCTGAAAAGGCACAACTCGTCCCTTAGAAAAACGCTTAGAAATCAAGACTGCAGATAAGGCCAGAAACATAATTGACCCGACCCCATTTTTTTATTTTTGAATGTGGCATGAAATTCCTTTCTCCTTGTGTCCCGTTCCCTACCAGGAAGTAAGGAATTTGATGGGTATCCGCGTGGTGGATATACGTCACGCAGATGCTGAGAAACCACCTGTCGAGAAGGAAAAGTGTAGGCAGAACACACAAAATTTTTTAAGGAGATGCATGGTCTATTGACTGTTGTCACCATCTAGGAAACATGAGTGACAATCCAGAGTCACCCACCATACAAAGCCACCACATGCATACCGCAGGCAATGATCACACGACATAAATCAAATCCCGTTACACTTGGTGGCAGAATTTTGACAAAGCGCTCGATCATTCAAATGACCCTTCAATGGATAAGCATTGATGCATCACTTCTAATGATGGAATCTTGTTGATGACCGAACGATCATGGTAAGGACGTCGGTTATGAAATGATTGGGTACAATTGAGTTTCTATTCTTAGTAAGTTCCATTCAAAAGATCAGCTGGCAGGGAATAACTAGAGCCAAATTTCTAGGAGTAGTAGTTGGGGGCATGGCAGCCCAAGAGGCACATCTTTTTCTATATATTGCATCTTTTCAATGTAATACAAGTTTTTTGGAAAAGTAGTGTAGACAGTGACTGTTGAATGTAACTTTCGAACCCGATTGAAATATAATGCAAAGGTCCTGAGACTTTGATGAAAATATTCTAATGGTGGTGATTTGATGTACTGTGATCTCTCTTATGTACGTGTTTCTTGTTTTCTGTATATCCATGTCTGTATTTTGTTTAAATCAGAACGTTTTATAAATATAGAATTCATCGTGTGGTGCTTTAAACTTCACCATCTAAATGGTTTTGTTTTCTTCTAAGTAATTTAGAATTCATCTCCAATGGTGCTTGAAGTTTCTTTATGTATTTTTCTCTCGCCACACACAACGACTTTGAACTGAAAGACCATTTTCTTCTTAGCCTTTATCCTCTCAAGTTTTAGTCACCAAATAATTTATTTCTCTTGCTTTCTGTAATTTAACTCCATATCCCAAGGTTGTGTATTCCCTTGCCAACAAAACTAGAAATATTGCACGAACGCAATAAACCTAGCTGATGGTTCAAAGACATTATCTGTTTAGAGACTAAGTCTCGGAGAGAGCTCTCTCTAGGTCTAAAAGGCTAGTTTATGGCCTTAAATTTGGTATGTAGGTTACCTCTGTCATTCATTTTATCAACCAAACGAATTTACAGAGTGCTAACATAAAGGAACTCCTCTCATTCCAAATTGTTGTGAATTGTTGGAGATCATTATTGGAGCCATTTAATAGAATATATTTACTTAGAGTTTTCTTGGTGTTAATTTTTGGAGTTCTATATTTCTTGGTTATTCTTCTTGGTATTTTTAAAGGTTATTGTGAAATGATTCAAGATTCTATGCAAACTAGCAAGATCAATCCATTGACGAGTTATCACCTATTTGGAGGGAGGACATATAGGGTTTGTATCTCTTCCTTCTTTTCTAAAACAATTTGGTAAGTTCTTATCTCTTGTATTGATTAGTTCTATACTCCTTGACAAGGGTTTTAAGTATTCTTTGCAATTCTTCCATTGACGTTGTTGGTGAAGGATATTCCCTTCGGAAAACCCTTCTTGTAGGGCCTTGGTTTTCATGGTTTGTCTTAATTAGACAGGAGAATACTAGCCTTATGGCCCTAGCCTTATTCTAATCATAAATGTGGATAACCAATTCTTAGAGATGCATACTTCTTGATCCCATGAGCCCTAATTAGAGATAAGGCATTGAGCTTAATTCCAATAACCAACCATTAAAACTTTAAAAAATCAATTATTTTATTTTATTTCCATATAAAATACAAAAACACAAAAAAACTATAAAAGACAAACCGCAAAAAAAAACATTTCATTGTCTAGAGTAAAGCTAATGGTTTACTATCATTTTCTAGACATTTTCATCTGTGGGTTTATGCTTCATTGTTAATTTATAACCCTAATAAGGAAAATAGGACCTATTGGTATTATTATTCAAGGTTTTATCTATTTTTTTGTATTTTATTTAAGTTGTTAACTAATTCTATAAATTAAATTACGACATTAAAATTCATAATTGGTGAAAACCTAAAGCTAGGGTTTAACCCTAGAAGGTGCATTCTAAACCTACCCCAGCTTATATTTCACTTTTTTATTGTTTATAAAGAATATATAATACATTCTAATGGTTAAATTCATCTCCTAAGTGGTTCATTATTGTTATTTTTCATTTTGGATATTTTTGGTGAAACCCTAGGGGGATTCACTACCTCTCTTGGCAAGTTTAAGATAATTTCAAGGTTATTATTCATTTTTACTTTCAATTAATCATTTTTGGGACATTTTCTCATATTTTTTTCATTTCCCTAGATAAAGTACCCAAGGTCCGTGATTCTAAGTGATTTTAGGCACTCTTGGGGTACTTTTCGTCACCCAAAATCTGCATTTTTTTATTATCATAAATCAGACTATGGAATTGTTGGAAACCAACAAGATAGTCCAATTTACAGAACAATTTTGAATGAAGTATATCATCCACCCTTGATTTGTAAAATTATATCTTAGTTTAGAGCGATTAAAGTTACATTTTCTTTTCATCTAGAGAGTGATTTCTTAGTGTTGATTTATACTTTTTCTATAACATAGTTATTTCGTATCTCATCACTTTTATAATTATATCCTAACCCTATTTATATTATAGTATTTATTCCTTAACTTTTTGTTTAATATCCTAAAGAAAATTTTCTACTAAGGCACTAGTCTATCTAACATGTATTGAGGTGTGTAGTTGGAAGTGAATTGTACTATACATGTTGTTTCTAAGGATTAAGATACTCCCCGTGGCTTCAAGGAGCTGGCCTAAAGTGAAGGGGACACTGTGATAAGGTGACATTGGTGCATTTCTTGTGTTTTTCTTATCCCCAATAACATCCTCACAAAAGATATTAGTTTGGACGATAAGATTTTTTCACGCCATTTCCAGGGATGGCTTTGTTGGTTTGTTTCTTAGCTCTTGAAGATATCATCCCACTAGTTTGTTGGGTAATCTATTTTGTGTTTGTATCTTGATGATATTATTTTCAATGCTAACATTGATTGTCTCATCTAGCAACTCCACTCAAAGAAAATATAAAAAGGGTACATTACAAGATGTAAATCCCATAAAGAAAGATTGAAATGTAACTTGGGATTGATTTGAAGCATTGGTAAGCTATCTATGAAGACAAGTTATCATAATTCTCAAGTTATATTGGAGACTCCACATATTTGGTATTTGTATGATTGATACGAATTTCTTTCATATTAATAAATCATTACCTTGTATGTCTCAAATATGGCCTTTAACGAAGGAAACGTTTTGGAAGACTTGTTTTCTCCTTTGGATTTCTGAAGGGTTTTGGTATATCCACGAAATATGCCTTTGGATACATGGACCACTCATGTCCTAGAGTGTTGTAGGATAATTGTACCTTGCAGGATTTACCTCCCTTAGGCTCTTCCTAGACCTAAGAAAGAATAGAGATACAAACAATAGACTTTCCTATATTTGAATCACACATGAAAATATCTATGAGATAATGGAATAAGAAACCTACTTGGTAGTTCGACGATTTTCCTTGCATGCTCCTTGGTGGTTCACATTGTTTGGTTCTTTCATGAATGCGGATATGCACACATGGAAATACAAGAAAATACCTTTCAAAAGATCAAATATAACATGTATGAATTAATAACATATCTAATAATATAACATGAAAACATGAAAATATTAACTCTCCACAAGGATCATAATAACCACATACAACCAAAAGGAGGGGAAAGACATGTACATCTTCTATTAATAAAATAATAATCTGACAATCAGTCAAATGACTTGATGAAGCTCTTCCTAATCTCCTTTCCCAAGATCCATGATCAATCCGATAGTATAAGTTTACACTTTCGTTTCCTCCCCTTTTCCCATGAGAGACCCCCAATATATAGGATGATAGAGATAAGATGGTGGATAAATATAAACAATTAAAATAACAATCTTCTTGAGGTCGTATTAATTGAAATATGAACTTTGATCACATCTCCTTGTAACCAATCCTAATTGGGGAGTAATAAATGTGGTCGCACTCTGCATTCATGTAGTTTGTGACCAGTTGCTAATTTCAAGAGAGAAACTCACGGCCAACAAGTTTGGGTCACAAGTTGCAAAGGAAAAACCAACGACCAGAAAAAAAGATGCTGAAAACTCAAGGGAAAAGTGACATAACTCAGTGTCTATCCTACTAAAATATAGATGATGTCTATCAGGTGATTAGATAGAAATAATTTGTATAATAGATGCCTCCTAAAGTGTGAGGTCAGAAGAAGTGTCTGATGGAAGGAAGATGGGAAGAAACTATAATCAGTCCTTCATAATAATAACATCCTCGAGGCAGGCATACCCATGCTCGGTAAGAGAAACTAAGCATAGATACCAAAATAGTACACTACAAATCCATGCATGATGCAATTGACTAGATCATGGCCACGAAAGAATACATTGTGGATCCATGTCATGAGTGAGAGCATAGACATGACCAAGTACACATGTGGATCTATGTCATAGTATACAAATCAATGAGATGACTCGATGCCCAAGAGATCTATAAAGCACTCATGAATGACTCCATCACAACTTAGCAGGGGATGTTGTAAAGGAATTATGTGTCCCCAACCCAAGGTCTTCGTCCCAAACCCCGATGGTATGAATCTAAAACATGCAAATAGATGATTTTATGTCGAGAATGGTAGAAACTGTCTGATTACTAGTCATTGATGTATACCATTAATAGATGCGAGGGAATCCACCAATGATTATGATGGACCCCAAGATACCTATTACATTCTAGTGAGTATGAATGGATGATTTTTGGTATAACACTCGTAGATTAATTTAACAAGAGTCAATGATGTAACCCATTGCCGAAATGTGAGGGAACCTATCACTAATGTCTGTAAGTCCCAAGGTATTAACTAGTTTCTAGATTTCGATCCTTGATAATGATCTAGTCAGTTGCATCATGCATGGATTTGCAGTGCACTTTTTGGTGGCTATGCTTAGTTTATATTACCGATCATGGGTATTCCCGCATCAGGGATGTTATTATTGTGAAAGAATGATTATAGTTTCTTCCCATCTTCCTTTGCCTAAAGCTTTGTGATTTTTGTTCGTAAAGTATTTTGGCCAACAAACACCTCTTCTGACCTCACACTTTAGGGGGCATATGTTATACATTTATTTACCACCTAATCACCTAATGGACATCATATAGAGGTTATTAGGCTGAGACACTAAGTTATGTCACTTTTCCCTTGAATTTTCAACATCCTTTTGTCTGGTCACTGGTTGTTCCTTTGAAACTTGTGACCAAAAGTTTTTAGTCACAGGTTTCTCTCTTGCAAGTTGTGTCTGATTGTAAAATAAATGAATGGAGGGTGTAACTGGGTTTGTTACTCCCCAATTAGGATTGTTTACAAATAGATCTGATCAAGGTTCAAATTTCTCATAATAGGACCTCGATAAGCTTGTTATTTTGAGTGTCTGTATTTATCCACCATCTTATCTCTATCATCCTAGATATTGGTGGTATCTCATGGGAAAAAGGGAGGAAAATAAAGAGTAAACGTAAACTATCAGATTGATTATAGAACTTGGGCAAGGAGATTAGGAAGAGCTTCATCAAGTCATTTCATTGATTGTAAGCTTCTTATTTTATTAATAGAATATGAATATGACTCTCCCCTCTATTTGGTTGTATGTGGTTATTATGATCCTTGTGGAGAGTTAATATTTTCATGTTATGTTATTAGATCTATTATTAATTCATACATGTTATATTTTATCTTGTGAAAGGTATTCGTTTGTGTTTCCATGTGTGTAGATCCATGTTCATGAAAGCGAAGGACATCTTCGAAAGAGAAAACCACCAGGACAGTGCAGGGACAATCAACGAAATACCAAGTAGGAATCTTATTCCATTATCTCATATATCTTTTAATATGTGATTTAGATATAGGAAAGTCTATTGTTTGTATCTTTATTATGTCTTAAGTCTAGGAAGAGCCTAAGGGAGGTAACTCCTACAGGGTACAATTATCCTACAACATAGAGTTTAATGAAAATATTTGGTTGTCTTCAAGTCATATTGAATCTTTTATGGATTGTGTGGTAGAGAATAACATTGTCTATAATAATGTCTAAATGAAATCATTTTCATTTTCAATGAAAGGGAAATATGCATGGGATTGGTATTGCAGTTTGAATCCTAAATAAATAAAATCATTTCCACAATTAATAAAAAGTTTTTGAAAGCATTGGATCTATGGTTATCAAGAAGTTGAAGATTATTATGTATTTATTGTTTTGCTAAGAACAATGACAGATAAGATCAATAAAATAATAATGGAACATGTTATAACCCCCCAAGTGGTCTTCTTGTGGAAATGAAG
>SNQJ01S0025693.1:0-14795 GCA_010110895.2 Picea sitchensis
AAATAAATAGATAAATAAGATGAACAATAATGATGAACTCTCGGAATGAAACAAAATAACAATACAAGAGCCTTTGTATAGTCCTTGCTTTTGTTGTGCATGGAGATTGTAAGAAGCTAACATGGACACTTATCTAATACTAAGAATCACCATGTCCTCCCCTTGCCGCCCAATAATGGTCTCTGACTTATTGCAATATGCTAGTGCTTGTACATTGCACGACCTTTGAACCATTGAACCACTATTGGGCATCAATGGCGAAAACACGCTTAGCATGAATGTTTGTATGTGGGTCACAATCACAAAATATGTCCACCTTGTCAATGACATTACTTGTCTATAATTACATTGTCAATGCAAATGATTAATTTTGTTGACGCTTTGAGTTTCCAATGCTTTCAATGTCATTTTTTGCTCATTTCCTAGAATATAGTTCTTCCATTGTTGACATGCCTAGACAATGTAGTGAATCTTGTTAACATAGTTGTTGTAATTGTGAACCATGCCTGACAACATCTCGCTATGACAAGGAATCATATGTCCATGTTCCCTAAGGATTGCACCAATTGCATAGTTTTAGGCGTTTGTCTTGATTTTGAAGAGTTGTTGTAGTTCCAGAAGAACAAGGACCATTGTAGAAAAAATTCATTGGTTCAATGCCTCATGATTTTTGTTCTGTCTCAGTGCAAATGTAATTGGACTCTTTTCCTCCCTTTCTCACCTAGTTCAAGGGCCAAGCAAAGTGAGAGAATACTTGAACTTGCGATAGAAGTTGAAAAGGTCCAAGAAGTTTTGCAACTCTGCAAGTATCTTTAGGATCGACCAGTGGCATATGAATTGGATTTGGATTGGGTCCACATCCACTCCATGCCCAACCATATTGTGTCATAGATATTGGATTTGTTGCATATCAACACTTTTGTAGATTTTATGTAACTCATGTTGTCACATAGCACTCATAACTTGCCATTGAATGTGCTTGAAATGCTCTTCCCTTGTTTCTTGGAAGATGAAGTCGTTGTCCAAGTAGATGACCAGAAAAGAGTTGGTGAATGCACACAAATTTCTTCCATCATCATCATCATGAATGTTGTTGGTGCATTGGTCAAGCAAAACAACATGACCAACCACTCAAAGACACTTTCCTTAGACTTGAAGTTTTTCTTCCACGCATCAGTAAGCTCGATCTACCCTTGTTGATAGCATAACTTAAGATCAAACTTGTTAGAAAACTTGGCACCTTTGAGTTGGTCGAGTAGTTTGTCAATCTTGTGGATTGTGTGCTTGTTCTTAATTGCGATTGTGTTCAAGGCTATATATTTAATACAAAGTCACCATGTCCTTTCATCCTTGATCTTCTTAACAAACTCTTCCAGCTTCAACCATTATGGATTCAACTTGAAGGGACTAGGTGGCATTTCCTAGGAAAGGACCACTTCTAACACAACATGATTATGGTCTGAGTCCCATCCTGAGGCTACCTATTGTATTACTCGAATAACTTCGTCCAATACGCCTTATGATATCAGAAATAAGTCAAGCCTCTTGGCTATTATTTCTTCTCCTATTCTCTTATTTCTCCAAGTGGGAGTTAGTTTTTCCAGTTCAATGTCCAACAATCTTGCTACTTCCATATTTCTTATAAAATATCTTAAGAGGTAGTCATTGTGAGAAACAAGTCCCCAAATTTTAGAAGCTCCTAATGTAAAGTTTAGGTCTTCCACTATCACCACAAGGCCACTCTAAATACATTCCATATTAAAGAATTTGTCCCAATACTCCACTCTATCAGAATAGGGGCCATAAAAATTTTAGAACATAGATTTGTTTACCCATATCCATTGAGAATAAGGCTATCCCTATACCTGTTGAAAAGATCTAGGAGTTAGATAGGGTATATGAAGACCTCGACCATCTAGTTATATTCCAACCAAATCTTCCGATAACATCACTGTAACTGACCTCCCACTCAATGAGAGCTCCTAAATTACTTTTTCCCCATCCACCCTTGTCTCCTAGAGAAGGACAATAAAGGGTTTTAATGTCTCTATAAGCTTCATGGTGGCTAATTTATTTGAGGGATTGACCAACCCTCAACAATTGAGGGACGAGAAAATATTTTAAGCACCCCACAAGGGGAAAATGCTCTAAGATCCCCAATTAGAGATATTTTTTCCCCACATCTAACCTTTGATGATGCTTTTTTATGTACCATGGACATATAGAACTTTCTCCCTCTCTGGGTTGGCTTTCTTTTTTTTCCGTCGAGGAACCCTAACCCCTACCACATTCCTAGGGAAGTCTAGGATTCTGTTTCTTTTGGGTTGGAAGTTATATTTTGAAGATTCTATATGAATAGATTCCCAAGAGGTTCCCCTAGTCTCATATTCCAATTTAGGGTTTCCATAAATCCCCACTTGGATTTCCTCTTCTACTAGAGCCTTTTCAATTATAGGTAGAGAGATTAGGGTTGAGGACACATGTTTTTTAAGGCCTGAAGGACTAGGTAGAGATTCACTGATATACTCCAATCCTTTTGTTTCTACCTCTAACTCCCAAGTTCCAGAAACCATTTTTTAAGAAGATTTTCTTTTATAAGGAGAAGGTATCTGTGGGGACTTACTCATGAGAGCACTACAATCCTTGTTGTCACTAATTGTGTCCAGGATTTGTTCCTTGTGGTGACCTAAGGACGAAGGCTACTCTACTGGTTCCAATATCTCGTCTATGGGCTCTTCCGAGTGCCTCTTTTTAGTTATAAATTCTTCCTCGGTGAGTGTTTGGAGGAAATTCTAGAAATTCCACCCCCAATACTTGAGGCTTTTTTCCTTGATCTCGTACCTTCCTTTAAGTAGGACAATTACAGTCCATTGCTAAATGCCCGTATCTATGACATCGACCACATCTGAAAGGTTAACCTTCATAATCTAGAGTTAGCTAATAATTGTCTTTACCTCTCTGAATAACCAATTCATTTACCAAGCCTTTGCTGGTTTTTGAACCCACTAGTATTTTGGCCATCCCAAAGTACCCAGTTTCTTGAAAAGATAAATAAACCTCATAATATAAACCAAGTGAGTCACATGTTTATGCAAACACAACCTCCAACCATAAAACAAGTGGTAGACTGGGTATTCGAACCCAAATTGGAATTATTTCCACTCAAACAATTCTAGCATCAAAGTCAACATGATGTTTCTTCAAGAAACGATTTTTGGRACCCCACTTCCACCTACTCTCTAAAACCTTATTTACCTCTCCAATCGAATTAATACTAGGAGTATTTCTGGATGAGCACTGTGTACATGGTTTTCAGAAACGTTCAATGTTTAGAGTGGACACTCCACCCATCATCAAGGACAACAAAAAGATCATATGTAGGTAAGGAAAATTTGGGAACGCGTAACCTTTCTTCGCTAGCATTGTAAGAATGATGGCAGTTGAAGCTTAATGTAAACGAAAAGTTTCGATTGAATAACAATTTTTATGATGTTTACAATCCCTTGCTAAAATTTGATCATGGTTACATTGGAAGAGTCCCCAAAATGTAGTAATGTTACACACCATAGGGAACATAATAACATGCATTGTTTAGGCGACACATTTTGTTTAATATGTGTAAATATTTTTTATTGTTCACTTTAACATAAGTAGGTTTAAACGTTTTCCATATTTTTAAAAAATATCCATAAATATTTTTGGATTATCAATTTAACCTCAGAACTTAGATTTAAATCTTACACTTTTCCTACCCAAGGATAAAGACTTTACCAACTATTTATAAAATAGTCTTCATTCCATTATCCAACTTAAACTCTTACACTCGTCCTATCAAGTTATTTTCAAGAAGACTTTGTTATCCATTTTAAGATTTCACGTCTTAATTTCTATATCAACTTAGTGCTGATGAAATAATGGAATTTTATTATCTTCCATGAAAGAAAGGAAGACTTCTGAGTAAATTATAGGAGAAAAACCATTTTTTCCTAAATCATAAAAAAGCTACCTATTCTCTATAAAATTTAAAAATATTTACATTTTGAAATATCAAGGTTATAAATATATTTTCATTTCCAAATGTTAAGGCTATGCAGGTGGGGAGAACCCTTGCAAAGAGATTTGAGACATTGCCATGCTCACAAAATGACATCCTAATTTTTTTATTTATGGAATGATTATTCTCCAAAATTACAAAGAAACGTAGTTGGGACGGACATGTACCTCAAAGTCATGAAGAATGGATGAGACATTAAAGTAAATATATAGTTGGAATTCAGAATTAAAATGAGTTAATATATAATTGGTATTCAAAATTAAAATGAGTTGCACAGTGATCCAACAAAAACTATGAAACTGAGAGTGGGTTCTTAGCAATATACATCACTTTGTCTAATTTAATCACAATTTGTGTGAAATCCTAACTATAAAAAGATTAATTGGTTGATACTAATTTAGATCTAAATTTTTTTCTCATTTTAAAATAGTCTTCTTATTATTATAATAAATAATCAAGTTAAATCATTTAATTAATAAAATAATGAGTGTTAAATAAACAAAGCTATGAATTAAATAAATACTTAAAAAATTTAACAATAAAATTAATTTAAATAAATAGATAAATAAGATGAACAATAATGATGAACTCTCGGAATGAAACAAAATAACAATACAAGAGCCTTTGTATAGTCCTTGCTTTTGTTGTGCATGGAGATTGCAAGAAGCTAACATGGACACTTATCTAATACTAAGAATCACCATGTCCTCCCCTTGCTGCCCAATAATGATCTTTGACTTATTGCAATACGCTAGTGCTTGTACATTGTACGACCTTTGAACCATTGAACCACTATTGGGCATCAATGGCAAAAACACGCTTAGCATGAATGTTTGTATGTAGGTCACAATCACGAAATATGTCCACCTTGTCAATGAAATTACTTGTCTATAAACTACATTGTCAAGGGAAATGATTAAATTTGTTGATGCTTTGAGTTTCCAATGCTTTCAATGTCATGTTTTGCTCATTTCCTAGAATATAGTTCTTCCATTGTTGACATGCCTAGACAATGTAGTGAATCTTGTTAGCATAGTTGTGGTATTTGTGAACCATGCCTGACAACATCTCGCTATGACAAGGAATCATATGTCCATGTTCCCTAAGGATTTCACCAATTGCATAATTTCAGGCATTTTTCTTGATTTTGAACTGTTGTTGTAGTTCCAGATGAACAAGGACCATTGTAGAACAAAGTCATTGGTTCAATGCCTCATGATTTTTTTTGTGTCTCAGTGCAAACATACTTGGACTCTTTTCCTCCCTTTCTCACTTGGTTCAAGGGCCAAGCAAAGTGAGAGAATACTTGAACTTGCGATAGAAGTTGAAAATGTCCAAGAAGTTTTGCAACTCTGCAAGTATCTTCAGGATTGACCAGTGGCATATGAATTGGATTTGGATTGGGTCCACATCCACTCCATGCCCAACCATATTGTGTCATAGATATTGTATTTGTTGCATATCAACACTTTTGTAGATTTTATGTAACTCATGTTGTCACATAGCACTCATAACTTGCCATTGAATGTGCTTGAAATGCTCTTCCCTTGTTTCTTGGAAGATGAAGTCGTTGTCCAAGTAGATGACCAAAAAAGAGTTGGTGAATATACACAAATTTCATCCATCATCATCATCATGAATGTTGTTGGTGCATTGGTCAAGTGAAACAACATGACCAACCACTCAAAGACACTTTCCTTAGACTTGAAGTTTTTCTTCCTCGCATCAGTAAGCTCAATCTACCCTTGTTGATAGCATAACTTAAGATCAAACTTGTTCGAAAACTTGGCACCTTTGAGTTGGTCGAGTAGTTTGTCAATCTTGGGGATTGTGTGCTTGTTATTAATTGTGATTGTGTTCAAGGCTATATAGTTAATACTGTTAGCGTCAGAAGTCACTCCTGGATTGCAGCAGGAGCAGAGCCCAACGCCCATCAGTTTATGTCACGATTTAGTTTTAAATGGGGTGATCGGATGTGAGTGAACTCAGAACAATATAGCTTTAACTCAGGAAACCGGGTCTGGTATGTAAAAAAAAAGGGAGGTCTTGATCCAACTTCCATCAGTAAGTTGAGTATAAGATGTATAGATGGAAAACTTAATGAGAGGAGTGAGCAAAACTACCTTGGGCAACAGGCCTTTCAACAATTTGCAGAAGAAAAACTCTAAATGCAAGATCCTCTTGGTTCAGAGTTTCGGGTAACTGAAGGGGTGACTTGACTGGATCCTCTAGTTCCATGTCATTCAGCATTGAGAAAATCACAAGACCGATTAGAGACAACGCATCTATTACAGTGATCCAACCTACATCATCCTATAACAACTACAACTCGACTGGATCCTCCAATTCCGAGCTGTTCTAAAATAGTATGAACAAAGACATGGAAAGAAGCTGACATCCATAAGGCAAGAAATCTCAGATGTTAATACATAACCGGGATAACCAGTGCTTCATTAAATCTTTTACAATCGGGAGCCTTGCTCAACCATCCCTCCTTTACAAAATACAAAAACTGAGTACATATACTCAGAAAAATTCGCCTAATAGAGGCATGCTCAAACCTCCCAGGCGTGGTGTCCCTTCAGTCAAACTCAGACGGATATCCTTCGTTAGACGCCACCTTAACTGCGCATGGATCCTGCAAGGGGGAGTAGCTAAGCCATTAAGTGCCGAGTTAGCATGTGTAGACCTCTCTGGCTAGTCGAGGACTCGGCATGGCTTCTTTGAAAAAATCAGCACACAGGACCGTCTCGGGCAGACTGCTTGCCAGATCCTCCATAACTTACACTTAATGAGTGAGGAGAGGTTTCAACCACCTCCTCCCACCTTCATTTACTCCCAGCAAGCACCAGGATTGAGACTGAATCGGATTGGCACCTGGAGATCACGACGATCCCTTCTGAGACTAAAATCGACGCTTTCGGCCCCTCTTGCACAACTCTTTCTATTTCCCAAGTGATCACTAGCCGTGACCCTGTGCTTATCCTCAAAGGTGCTTTCAACGTTCGTGGATAGGGAGGAGCTGATCCTTGCTCTTCAAATTCGCGATGGGAGAAATGCTGAGATGGCCTAATTGGGCGCCACACATCCCTCTCTGATCTGACGGTCCTGAACTCATTCGGTGATACTGTGGGCCCGGGTCCTGGACGCTCTCAGCACTTCGCATCTCAGGGATATGAAGGAGATTCTCCTTGTGATTCAAAGCTGCGATGGGTGAAAAGGCGAAGAACCTAATTGCGCACCACGTGTCCCTTTTGGATGGATGACTGAGACTACTTTGTGATACTGTGGGTGCTATCTCTTGTGAGAAATCTCAGGCAACTTGGTAGCCCCGAAAACCCGATGACCGTCGATTTGCTCCATCAATTAATCCTTGCAGTTGAAATCAGACTGCTCTCTTGCTTGATTGGTAACCAAAAACGAGATTTTTTCTGTGATACGCTTGGGTGCTTGTCGTGCAGCATGTGGACCTGGGTACTCTTACGCCCAAGACAAGAAATGTTGCTAACATTAGGCTCCATGGGGGATAGAGTCCTCCCTGTGATTCTCTAAGAACTCTTTTGAAGTTCCAGTGCCTGACTGTTGGGCTATGGAGTCAAGCTCAAAACATCCTGCTGGAAATACAGGCCGAAAAGTAAAAACAAAACAAGATAAACATGTATGCTCAAATAGATTATTTATGTACAATCCGAAACTAATAAAATACTTTACATGGGGCTAGGTGAAAGAAAATTTCCACCATAGCCATTCAAGAAGCTTCCTGAATAGAAGCTACTTCCTTCTATCGATGATCACAAACAGATGGTGTAACCGTGATAGCAGAACGACTACACTCTTCAACTCCTCCTCGTTAGTTGAAGCTGAGATGAAATAGGGCGGCTCCAAAATGTGAAGGAAATACAACTCCATGTATTCCTTCACAGGCTCATAGGACCAGTGGAAAACTCCAGAATATGGGTGAAAGGTAACCTCCCTTGCTACACAGTTGTTCACGTGTGGCTGAATATCTGTGGTAAGCACAGGTGGGTAAAAAAGAACAACTGACGCAGGATGAAATCTCTCAGGCCCTGTCTACCTGCTGACCGACTCTGGACAGAAAATAATATGTGCCCTCAGCTGCTCTTCCAACTGCTACTCAGGATGGATGATTTCCTCGCAATGTTCTTTCTCAGTGAACAAAGGATAAGGCTCTGTAGTTGGTTCTTGGAAATCCCGCATATCCAGCTCAAAATCTGATTCGTGGCTATCATATGCAGGCAGGCTGCTCCTCTGGTTAGAAAACTACAGTGAAGGACTCTGCTACTCCTCTTCTAAATAATCATCAAATCTTGGGACAACAAACACGTCAGGAGCAGATGGCAAGGCCTCTATTGTGCAGAAATCTCCAATGATATCATGCTCAGCAGGGGGGTCAAGAACATTTAAGTCAGGGCCTAGAAAATCCTCTGCATTGCCTTCAGATTCCAACCTCTCTATCTGGGCGGAGAGATACTTCACCTGCTCCATTAGCCTACTTAGAGAATCTTCTTCCTCCCTGGGGTCTTCATCATCATCCACTGTAGAGATACCAAGAGCATCTTCTTCAAAGGCTGAAAAATCCTCTTGGGTAGAGAGGGATTTTACCAATTCCCAAGATTCACCCAAAGCATCTTCCTCCTCCCTAGGGTCCTCATCCTTATATCTTCTCTTATCCTCACAACCTTCATGAGACACAGACCTATCTTGCTCACTGTCCTGACATCCCCCACGACAACTATGACAGATAAACTCAGAGGAATAAAACTTTTGACAACGCCTATTAAAAGCTGCATGAAATTCACTAAGTGAAGAAATGCTAGCAGGGGGTAGAGAATGATACCATTCACGAGCATCCCCTACTAACGAGAACATGAACATTTTCAGTAATACATCCTCATGATGTATCTCCCACTGATGCATGAGTTCATGAAACTCACTGAGGTGCTGAGCAGGGTTGTCCTCTTTACGCTCTCTAAATTTGGGCAAATAATCGCTCCATTCATCTGGAGAAGGGACATCATTAGGAAAACCAGGAATAGCAGAAAAATTAAAAGGGGCAAACCTCTGAGCCAAGATTTTCTCCATATTGAACCAATGGAGTCGCCAGGTGAAAAATGGGTAGCTTTGAATGTGTCTGGTCTTTGTTCACCATCAAAGGCCAGATCTTAACGTTGTCATTACCCAAGGGAACTTCTCAAGATGAGAAAGCAGCTGCTGAGACCTTCTTGAGAAAGCTCCTCTGGGTCAGCTTTTAGGTGTGCTAAAGTAGCCACAACTGAAACAGTGCTGTGGAAACCTTGGAGTCGCTACAGTGGAGTCGCCAGGTGCACAGTAGCAATCTCAATAGTTCTGATATCTGATGCACCTTTAGAATCAATTGATCGTTGTTGTTCAATACTGGGGAAAATATTCAAGTTCGTCCCCGGCAATGGCGCCAAAAATGTTAGCGTCAGAAGTCACTCCTGGATTGCAGTAGGAGTAGAGCCTGGCACCCATTAGTTTATGTCATGATTTAGTTTTAAATGGGGTGATCGTATGTGAGTGAACTCAGAACAATATAGCTTTAACTCAGGAAACCGAGCCTGGTATGTAAATAAAAAGGGAGTTCTTGATCCAACTTCCATCAGTAAGTTGAGTATAAGATGGATAGATGGAAGACTTAATGAGAGGAGTGAGCAAAATCACCTCGGGCAACAGGCCTTTCAACAGTTTGCAGAAGAAAAACTCTAAATGCAAGATCCTCTTGGTTCATAGTTTCGGGTAACTGAAGGGGTGACTTGACTGGATCCTCCAATTCCAAGTCATTCAACGTTGAGAAAATCACAAGACCGATTAGAGACAACGCAACTGTTACAGTGATCCAACCTACATCATCCTATAACAACTACAACTCGACTGGATCCTCCAATTCCGAGCTGTTCTAAAACAGTATGAACAAAGACATGGAAAAAAGTTGTCATCCATAAGGAAAGAAATCTCAGATGTTAATACATAACCAGAATAACCAGTGCTTCATTAAATCTTTTACAATCAGGAGCCTTGCTCAACCATCCATCCTTTAAAAAATACAAAAACTGAGTACATATACTCAGAAAAATTTGCCTAACAAAGGCATGCTTAGACCTCCAAGGAGTGGCGTCCCTTCAGTCAAACTCAAAGGGATATCCTTTGTCAGACGCCACCTTAACTGTGCATGGATCCTGCAATGGGGGGTAGCTAAGCCATTAAGTGCCGAGTTAGCGTGTGAAGACCTCTCTGGCTAGTCGAGGACTCGACATGGCTTCTTTGAAAAAATCAGCACACAGGACCATCTCGGGCAGACTTCTTGCTAGATCCTCCATACCTTACACTTAATGAGTGAGGAGAGGTTTCAACCACCTCCTCCCACCTTCATTTACTCCCAGCAAGCACCAGGATTGAGACCGAATCGGATTGGCACCTGGAGATCACGACGATCCCTTCTGAGACTAAAATCGATGCTTTCGACCCCTCTTGCACAACTCTTTCTATTTCCCAAGTGATCACGGGCCGTGACCCTGTGCTTATCCTCAAAGGCGCTTTCGACATTCGTGGATAGGAAGGAGTTGATCCTTTCTCTTCAAAGTCACGATGGGAGAAATGTTGAGATGGCCTAATTGGGCACCACATGTTCCTCTCTGATCTGACGGTCCTGAACTCATTCGGCGATACTATGGGCCCAGGTCTTGGATGCTCTCGGAACTTCACGTCTCAGGGATATGAAGGAGCATCTCCTTGTGCTTCGAAGATGCGATGGGCGAAAAGGCGAAGAACCTAATCGCGCACCACGTGTCCCTTTTGGATGGACGACTGAGACTGCTCATGATACTGTGGGTGCTATCTCTTGGGAGAAATCTCAGGCAACTTGGTAGCCCCAAAAACTCGATGACCGTCGATTTTCTCCGTCAATTAATCCTTGCCGTTGAAATCAGACTGCTCGCTTGCTTGATTGGTAACCAGAAACAACATTTTTTCTGTGCTACGCTTGGGCGCTTGTCGTGCAGCCTATGGACCTGGATACTCTTACGCCCAAGACAAGAAATGTTGCTAACAAATACAAAGTCACCATGTTCTTTCATACTTGATCTTTTTAACAAACTCTTCCACCTTCAACCATTATGGATTCAACTTGAAGGGACTAGGTGGCATTTCCTAGGAAAGGACCCCTTCTAACACAACATGATTATGGTCTGAGTCCCATCCTGAGGCTACCTATTGTATTACTCGAATAAATTCGTCCAATACGCCTTATGATATCAGAGAGAAGTCAAGCCTCTTGGCTATTATTTCTTCTCCTATTCTCTTATTTCTCCAAGTGGGAGTTAGTTTTTCTAGTTCAATGTCCAACAATCCTGCTACTTCCATATTTCTTATAAAATATCTTAAGAGGTAGTCATTGTGAGAAACAAGTCCGCAAATTTTAGAAGCTCTTAATGTAAAGTTTAGGTCTTCCCCTATCACCACAAGTCCACTCTAAATACATTCCATATTAAAGAATTTGTCCCAATACTCCACTCTATCAGAATAGGGGCCATAAACATTTTAGAACATAGATTTGTTTACTCATATCCACTGAGAATAAGGCTGTCCCTATAACTGTTGAAAAGATCTAGGAGTTAGATAGGGTATATGAAGACCTATACAATCTAGTTATATTCCAACCAAATCTTCCGATAACATCATTGTAGTTGACCTCCCACTCAATGAGAGCTCCTAAATTACTTTTTCCCCATCCATCATTGTCTCCTAGAGAAGGACAATAAAGGGTTTTAATGTCTCTATAAGCTTCACGATGGATAATTTATTTGAGGGATTGACCAACCCTCAACAATTGAGGGATGAGAAGATATTTGAAGCACCCCACAAGGGGAAAATGCTCTAAGATCCCCAATTAGAGCTAATTTTTCCCCACATCTAACCTCTGATGATGCTTGTTTATGTACCATGGACATATAGAACTTTCTCCCTCTCTGGGTTGGATTTTGTTTTTTTTCATCGAGGAACCCTAACCCCCTACCACATTCCTAGGGAAGTCTAGGATTCTGTTTCTTTTGGGTTGGAAGCTATATTTTGAAGATTCTATATGAATAGATTCCTAAGAGGTTCCCCTAGTCTTATATTCCAATTTAGGGTTTCCATAAATCCCCACTTGGGTTTCCTCTTCTACCAGAGCCTTTTCAATTATAGGTAGAGATATTAGGGTTGAGGACACATGTTTTTTAAGGCTTGAAAGACTAGTTAGAGATTCACTGATATACTCCAATCCTTTTGTTTCTACCTCTAATGCCCAAGTTCCAGAAACCATTTTTTAAGAAGATTTTCTTTTATAAGGAGAAGGTATCTGTGGGGACTTACTCGTGAGAGGACTACAATCCTTGTTGTCACTAATTGTGTCCAGGATTTGTTCCTTGTGGTGACCTAAGGACGAAGGCTACTCTACTAGTTCCACTATCTCGTCTATGGGCCCTTTCGAGTGCCTCTTTTTAGTTATAACTTCTTCCTCAGTGAGTGTTTGGAGGAAATTCTAGAAATTCCACCCCCAATACTTGAGGTTGTTTTCTTTGATCTTGTACCTTCTTCTAAGTAGGACAATTACAGTCCACTGCTAAATGCCCATATCTATGACATCAACCAGATTTGAAGGGTAAACCTTCATAATCTAGAGTTTGCTAATAATTGTCTTTACCTCTCTGAATAACCAATTCATTTACCAAGCCTTTGCTGGTTTTTGAACCCACTAGTATTTTGGCCATCCTAAAGTACCCAGTTTCTTGAAAAGATAAATCAACTTCATAATATAAACCAAGTGAGTCACATGTTTATGCAAACACAACCTCCAACCATAAAAAAAGTGGTAGACTGGGTATTCCAACCCAAATTGGAATTATTTCCACTCAAACAATTCTAGCATCAAAGTCAACATGATGTTTCTTCAAGAAACAATTTTTGGAACCCCACTTTCAGCTACTCTCTAAAACCTTATTTACCTCTCCAATCGAATTAATACTAGGAGTATTTCTGGATGAGCACTTTGTACATGGTTTTCGGAAACGTTCAATGTTTAGAGTGGACACTCCACCCATCATCAAGGACAACAAAAAGATCATATGTAGGAAAGGAGTGCCAAGGTTTTGTATTTAAAGAATTGGACAGGAAGGTGACCCTTGAGAATTAAAACGACAGAGTAGAAATGGCCTAACAAAAGTGCCATCAAGTGTCATCTACAAACCTAAATAAGCAATGGGGTTTGAAATGAAAGTTGTTTAAGGCTAAGGATTATAATTTAATTTTAAAAATATTTAACAATTTTTTTTTTTCCTTTTAAAGACTTCATTACATGTAACCCTACGGGCTACCAAAACCATGTGACACAAAAACCATGGGCCACCAATACCATGCCCCCCAAAACCACTAGTTTACTTAAAACCATGGGTCACCAATACCATGGGCCCAAAAACCACTTGTTTACTTAAAATAGATTTGAGTCTTTTATTGTTGATTTTTAAAAATATATAATATTTATTTTACAATTTTTTTTAATACTATATAATTTTGAGTATGTGTAATTTTATATATTATTTTGTAATAATATTTTATGTATTTTTTTTAAGTCTACATCTTGAAAAAATAATCCAATAACCTTTAAGATGGTATTATTTTACAATTTTTTTTCATACTATATAATTTTGAGTATGTGTAATTTTATATATTATTTTGTAATACTATTTAATGTATTTTTTTAAAGTCTACATCTTGAAAAAATAATCCAATCACTTTTAAGATGGTACTAGATCATCGACTGGTATATACTACCTGCCGCAGTCAAGGCTCTGTAGCGGGCTGCATATTGATCGTTGTACTATATACTTTTAAGATGGTACTAGAAAAGTTTTGGTTCTTTTTAGAGTGGACATGTTAGACATTTCGTAAATTTTGACTGAGTTTTTATCGAAAAAATATTCTAACACTATGGCTAACTGTGAAAACCTAAATGCTCTAATCCTTTAAATCTTATCAAATTTTCTTATTATTTTTTTAATGCATCAACCAGGTAGACTTTGACCCTCTTAAATTGATCCCGAGTCTTGACAAAATTATCGAATGTGACATATTGCACAAATATATTACATATATACAAAACTTGAAGGAAATCGATGTGACATATACACAATATATATACCTAGTGGAGTTGAGAAAAATAACTCTGTTGATTGCCTTCGTTCCGTATTTTTGCGTCGTGTTTAAGTGCAAGTTGCATTGCAGAGGCTCCAGAGTTTTGCATTTTCTCACATATTCTTAAATCCCCACGACCATCTCACAGGATTTCTCCACAATTTTCTCTTGAATAATTCGGTTTCTGCATGGTTTCCAGCGTCAGCACTCGTAGTGTTGTTCAGAGCTGAGAGGAAGGAGTATTTCTTGACGAGTGCTGGTGGTCGGAAAACATCTCTGTGAAATCGAGGTTTTCAAATTCCTACGGCCATTGTTGTTCTGTGACCCACGTGCATGCAATCACTGGACGTGAAATTCAGATTTCCTCACTCATAGTTTTGAGGTACTTTAGGCGTTTGGACAGAAATTTCAGAGGTACATAACTGTTTCTTTAATTTATTAGGTGTTGGGTATTTTTTTTCTGGTGTGTTTGTGGGGAAAGGAGGATTGAAAAATATTTGAGTTCACTGAAGACATAAGAGTGAGGAATGGG
>SNQJ01S0025693.1:19252-33392 GCA_010110895.2 Picea sitchensis
ACAAACACAAAGATGAAGTGGAAATAAGACTTCATTTCATTAATAACAAATGACTGAAATATGCTTACAGACAGAATGGAAATAAACTAGCTAGGGCGCTGGTAGCTTATCTCTGAGAAGAGATGTGGCCGCTACTCGCATCCCTGAGAAGATGATTACAATGACGCTCTAAAGGCCCTTTTACAATAAACGAGAATGCCAAAATTCCTAGACATCCAAAAACCTAACCCTGGGAGATGAAGCGCCAAAAGTCATGTGGGCCCCGTTTGGGTAAGTTGGTACATCAACTTCCTGGGGTCGTAACTTTTGCATACGATCTCCGTTTTAGGTGTATGATAGCCCATTGGAAAGATCTATCCGAGGACTACAACATTTTACAAAAAATTTCATGATGAAATTTTGCGACTGCAACATACCCCAAAAAACGTCGTTTAGGGCCTCAAAACGACTCTAGAAGTTCAAGACCCAAAAAACTGCTAAAAATAGTAAACTGTGTGAAAACTAAAAAACTGAAAGAAGCAATGGTAGAGGTCCAAGTGGAATAGGTGGGTGGCCACCAATATCCACCTGGATCACATCCTCTGGTAGAATCCATCAATGGTTTCTAGCAGTTTCACTGTGTCGTGCATCAGTATCCCTCCGATCTTGTTCAAATTCACCTGCACCATTGGATTGATTCCATGGGATCTTGCATTCATTTCGGCATTTCGGCATTCGAAAATTCTGTGCTGAGTGTCTCGACACTTCATTTCACGATCTCCAAAGTTCCGATACAGAACTTTTCTGCACTAGCTCCTTCCCCAATATGGCTATGGTCATAACCAAGCGCCTATGCAAAAAGAGCTTTTCGCGAATTCGCGTTTCGTGGATCTGGAGATGAGGCATCTCGACTTTCCAAGTTGCGATATCCGAAACCCCAAAATGGAGCTTATCTGGACTGACTCCTTCCCTTCTCGTGACCATGGGCTGTGACCACAACGTTATGCATAAGGCGCTTTCACGATTTCGCATTTCATGAGTCTGGAGATGAGACATCTCGACTCTCCAAGTCGCGATCCCTGATACCCCGAAATGGCATGGGATCAACGGTCCTGATCAGAGCTTGATTCAACGGCTGCGATTGAATCACAATTTTGCATATCGCGAAATCGACATTCTTGTTGCATTGTTTACTTGCCTCTCCATGTTGCGATCCCCGAAACTCCGATATGGAGTTAGATCAACGATCCATATCTGAGCTTGATTCTACAGCTGCGATTGAATCACAATTTCGCATATCGCAAAATCGACATTCTTGATGTTAATAATCTTTGACATGTTCAACTCGCGATCCTAGAAACTCTGACATGGACTGGGATCAACGGTCCAGATTCAACCTCGATCTGACGGCTCAGATTAAGTCGCGATTTCGCATATCGCGATTACGCCCGCTTCTCCTTGTTATACTTTAAAAGGTGTGAAGGTTCTCCTTGATCCAACGATGGTTGGGTCCTGCGCTTGGATCTAACGTTTGAGATCTGTCCTCCTGTTCAGTGCTCTTCTTGTCTATATTCTGATCTGACGACCCTCGTTCTTTCGGGAATTTTGAATGAGATCCAACGATTAGAATTACTTCTCGGGCCTTCGATCATTTTATCAATGTTGCGTTGCCTTCGATCATTCGATCTTCCTGGACTTATATTCTATTTTCCTGTTGATCATCACTGCTGTACTCAAGCCATCATTACTGTTGTACTTGCCATCAATGACAAGCATATGCTGCCTGTTAAACATTTTCCAACAACAAGTCCCCAAATTTTAGAAGCTCCTAATGTAAAGTTTAGGTCTTCCCCTATCACCACAAGGCCACTCTAAATACATTCCATATTAAAGAATTTGTCCCAATACTCTACTCTATCAGAATAGGGGCCATAAACATTTTAGAACATAGATTTGTTTACTCATATCCATTGAGAATAAGGTTTTCCCTATACCTGTTGAAAAGATCTAGGAGTTAGATAGGGTATATGAAGACCTCTAACATCTAGTTATATTCCAACCAAATCTTTCGATAACATCACTGTAGCTGACCTCCCACTCAATGAGATCTCCTAAATTACTTTTTCCCCATCCATCATTGTCTCCTAGAGAAGGACAATAAAGGGTTTTAATGTCTCTATAAGCTTCATGGTGGCTAATTTATTTGAGGGATTGACCAACCCTCAACAATTGAGGGACGAGAAGATATTTTAAGCACCCCACAAGGGGAAAATGCTCTAAGATCCTCAATTAGAGCTAAATTTTCCCCACATCTAACCTCTGATGATGCTTGTTTATGTACCATGGACATATAGAACTTTCTCCCTCTCTGGGTTGGAGTTTGTTTTTTTTCATCGAGGAACCCTAACCCCCTACCACATTCCTAGGGAAGTCTAGGATTCCTTTTCTTTTGGGTTGGAGGTTAGATTTTGACGATTCTATATGAATAGATTCCTAAGAGG
This sequence comes from Picea sitchensis, assembly GCA_010110895.2. NCBI lineage: Eukaryota > Viridiplantae > Streptophyta > Pinopsida > Pinales > Pinaceae > Picea > Picea sitchensis. The sequence goes on from SNQJ01S0025693.1 coordinate 21,733, forward strand.
TTCCCCTAGTCTCATATTCCAATTTAGGGTTTCCATAAATCCCCACTTGGGTTTCTTCTTCTAACAGAATATTTTCAATTATAGGTAGAGAGATTAGGGTTGAGGACACATGTTTTTTAAGGCCCGAAAGACTAGGTAGAGATTCAATGATATACTCCAATCCTTTTGTTTCTACATCTAATGCCCAAGTTCCAGAAACCATTTTTTAAGAAGATTTTCTTTTATAAGGAAAAGGTATATGTGGGGACTTACTCTTGAGAGGACTACAATCCTTGTTATCACTAATCGTGTCCAGGATTTGTTCCTTATGGTGACCTAAGGACGAAGGCTACTCTACTAGTTCCAATATCTCTTCTATGGGCCCTTCCGAGTGCCTCTTTTTAGTTATAACTTCTTCCTCAGTGAGTGTTTGGAGGAAATTCTAGAAATTCCACCCCCAATACTTGAGGTTTTTTTCTTTGATATCGTACCTTCTTCTAAGTAGAACAATTACAGTCCACTGCTAAATGTCCATATCTATGACATCGACCACAAATGAAGGGTAAACATTCATAATCTAGAGTTAGCTAATAATTGTCTTTACCTCTCTGAATAACCAATTCATTTACCAAGCCTTTGCTGGTTTTTGAACCCACTAGTATTTTGGCCATCCTGAAGTACCCAGTTTCCTGAAAAGATAAATCAACTTCATAATATAAACCAAGTCAGTCACATGTTTATGCAAACACAACCTCCAACCATAAAACAAGTGGTAGACTGGGTATTCGAACTCAAATTGGAATTATTTCCACTCAAACAATTCTAGCATCAAAGTCAACATGATGTTTCTTCAAGAAACGATTTTTGGAACCCCACTTCCAGCTACTCTCTAAAACCTTATTTACCTCTCCAATCGAATTAATACTAGGAGTATTTTTGTATGAGCACTGCGTACATGGTTTTCAGAAACATTCAATGTTTAGAGTGGACACTCCACCCATCATCAAGGACAACAAAAAGATCATATGTAGGAAAGGAGTGCCAAGGTTTTGTATTTAAAGAATTGGACAGGAAGGTGACCCTTGAGAATTAAAACGACAGAGTAGAAATGGGCTAACAAAAGTGCCATCAAGTGTCATCTACAAACCTAAATGAGCATTGGGGTTTGAAATGAAAGTTGTTTAAGGCTAAGGATTAGAATTTAATTTAAAAAATATTTAATAWTTTWTTTTTCMTTTTAAAGAMTTCATTACATGTAACCCACGGGCACAATACTACGGGCTACCAAAACCATGTGACACAAAAACCATGGGCCACCAATACCATGGCCCCCAAAACCAGTAGTTTACTTAAAATAGGGTATTTGATATGTTCCACGAATTTGAAATAGGGTTTCGAAAAATCTTCTAAAGCTTTGTATTCGATATTTGCAAGTCGCTTTTTGAAAAATTAACGTGGGGTTTAAGGTGATCAATTGTGCCTCTGGACGTTGTGTTTTGAAGGAAAATTTGTGAACTCGTAACCTTTCTTCGCTATCATTGTAAGAATGATGGCAGTTGAAGCTTAATGTAAACATAAAGTTTCGATTGAATAACAATTTTTATGATGTTTACAATCCCTTGCTAAAATTTGATCACGGTTACATTGGAAGAGTCCCCAAAAGGTACTAATGTTACAGACCCGGGGGAACAGAATAGCATGCATTGTTTAGGAGACACATTTTGTTTAATATGTGTAAATATTTTTTATTGTTCACTTTAACATAAGTAGATTTAAACATTCTCCATATTTTTTAAAAATATCCATAAATATTTTTAGATTGTCAATTTAACCTCAGAACTTAGATTTAAATCTTACACATTTCCTACCCAAGGATAAAGACTTTACCAACTATTTATAAAATAGTCTTCATTCCATTATCCAAGTTAAACTCCTACACTCGTCCTATCAACTTATTTTCAAGAAGACTTTTTTATCCATTTTAAGATTTCACGTCTTAATTTCTATATCGACTTAGTGCTGATGAAATAATGGAATTTTATTATCTTCCATGAAAGAAAGGAAGACTTCTGAGAAAATTATAGGAGAAAAACCATTTTTTCCTAAATCATAAAAAAATTACCTATTCTCTATAAAATTTAAAAATATTTACATTTTGAAATATCAAGGTTATAAATATATTGACATTTCCAAATGTTAAGGCTATGAAGGTGGGGAGAACCCTTGCAAAGAGCGTTGGGGAATTGCCATGCTCACAAAAGGACATCCTAAATTTTAGTTTATGGAATGATTATTCTCCAAAATTACAAAGAAACGTAGTTGGGACGAACATGTACCTCAAAGTCATGAAGAATGGATGAGACATGAAAGTAAATATATAGTTGGATTTCAGAATTAAAATGAGTTAATATATAATTGGAATTCAAAATTAAAATGAGTTTCACAGTGATCCAACAAAAACTATGAAATTGAGAGTGGGTTCTTAGCAATATACTTCTCTTTGTCTAATTTAATCACAATTTGTGTGAAATCCTAACTATAAAAATATTAATTGGCTGATATTAATTTAGATCTAATTTTTTTTCTCATTTTAAAATAGTCTTCTTATTATTATAATAAATAATCAAGTTAAATCATTTAATTAATAAAATAATGAGTGTTAAATAAACAAAGCTATGAATTAAATAAATACTTAGAAAATTTAACAATAAAATTAATTTAAATAAATAGATAAATTAGATGAACAATAATGATGAACTCCCGGAATGAAACAAAGTAACAATACAAGAGCCTTTGTATAGTCCTTGCTTTTTTTGTGCATGGAGATTGCAGGAAGCTAACATGGACACTTATCTAATACTAAGAATCACCATGTCCTCCCCTTGCTACCCAATAATGATCTTTGACTTATTTGTGAACCATGCCTGGCAACATCTCACTATGACAAGGAAGCATATGTCCATGTTCCCTAAGGATTGCACCAATTGCATAATTTTAGGCATTTGTCTTGATTTTGAACAGTTGTTGTAGTTCCAGAAGAACAAGGACCATTGTAGAGCAAAGTCATTGGTTCAATGCCTCATGATTTTTGTTGTGTCTCAGTGCAAACATACTTGGAATTTTTTCCTCCCTTTCTCACCTAGTTCAAGGGCCAACCAAAGTGAGAGAATACTTGAACTTGCGATAGAATTTGAAAAGGTCCAAGAAGTTTTGCAACTCTGCAAGTATCTTCAGGATTGACCAGTGGCATATGAATTGGATTTGGATTGGGTTCACATCGACTCCTTGCCCAACCATATTGTGTTGAATAGATATTGGATTTGTTGCATATCAACACTTTTGTAGATTTTATGTAACTCATGTTGTCACATAGCACTCATAACTTGCCTTTGAATGTTTTTCAAATGCTCTTCCCTTGTTTCTTGGAAGATGAAGTGATTGTCCAAGTGGATGACCAAAAAAGAGTTGGTGAATGGACACGAATTTCATTCATCATCATCATCATGAATGTTGTTGGTGCATTGGTCAAGCGAAACAACATGACCAACAACTCAACGACACTTTCCTTAGAATTGAAGGTTTTCTTCCACACATTAGTAAGCTCGATCTACCCTTGTTGATAGCATAACTTAAGATCAAACTTGTTCGAAAACTTGGCACCTTTGAGTTGGTCAAGTAGTTTGTCAATCTTAGGGATTGTGTGCTTGTTCTTAATTGCGATTGTGTTCAAGGCTCTATAGTTAATACAAAGTCACCATGTCCTTTCATCCTTGATATTTTTAACAAAATCTTCCACCTTCAACCATTATGGATTCAACTTGAAGGGACTAGGTGGTATTTCCTAGGAAAGGAGCACTTCTAACACAACATGATTATGGTCTGAGTCCGATCCTGAGGCTACCTATTGTATTACTCGAATAACTTCGTCCAATACACCTTATGATATCAGAAAGAAGTCAAGCCTCTTGGCTATTATTTCTTCTCCTATTCTCTTATTTCTCCAAGTGGGAGTTAGTTTTTCCAGTTCAATGTCCAACAATCCTACTACTTCCATATTTCTTTTAAAATATATTAAGAGGTAGTCATTGTGAGAAACAAGTACCCAAATTTTAGAAGCTCCTAATGTAAAGCTTAGGTCTTCCCCTATCACCACAAGGCCACTCTAAATACATTCAATATTAAAGAATTTGTCCCAATACTCCACTCTATCAGAATAGGGGCCATAAACATTTTAGAACATAGATTTGTTTACCCATATCCATTGAGAATAAGGCTATCCCTATACCTGTTGAAAAGATCTAGGAGTTAGATAGGGTATATGAAGACCTCTACCATCTAGTTATATTCAAACCAAATATTCTGATAACATCACTGTAACTGACCTCCCACTCAATGAGAGATCCTAAATTACTTTTTACCCTTCCACCATTGTCTCCTAGAGAAGGACAATAAAGGGTTTTAATGTCTCTATAAGCTTCATGGTGGCTAATTTATTTGAGGGATTGACCAACCCTCAACAATTGAGGGACGAGAAGATATTTTAAGCACCCCACAAGGGGAAAATTCTCTAAGATCCCCAATTAGAGCTAATTTTTCCCCACATCTAACCTCTGATGATGCTTGTTTATGTACCATGGACTTATAGAACTTTCTCCCTCTCTGGGTTGGCTTTTGTTTTTTTTCATCGAGGAACCCTAACCCCCTACCACATTCCTAGGGAAGTCTAGGATTCCTTTTCTTTTGGGTTGGAGGTTATATTTTGAAGATTCTATATGAATAGATTCCTAAGAGGTTCCCCTAGTCTCATATTCCAATTTAGGGTTTCCATAAATCCCCACTTGGGTTTCTTCTTATACTAGAGCCTTTTCAATTATAGGTAGAGAGATTAGGGTTGAGGACACATGTTTTTTAAGGCCTGAAAGACTAGGTAGAGATTCACTGATATACTCCAATCATTTTGTTTCTACCTCTAATGCCCAAGTTCCAAAAACCATTTTTTAAGAAGATTTTCTTTTATAAGGAGAAGGTATCTGTGGGGACTTACTCGTGAGAGGACTACAATCCTTGTTGTCACTAATTGTGTCCAGGATTTGTTCCCTGTGGTGACCTAAGGATGAAGGCTACTCTACTAGTTTTAATATCTTGTCTATGGGCCCTTCCGAGTGCCTCTTTTTAGTTATAACTTCTTCCTCAGTGAGTGTTTGGAGGAAATTCTAGAAATTCCACCCCTAATACTTGAGGTTTTTTTCTTTGATCTAGTACCTTCTTCTAAGTAGGACAATTACAATCCACTGCTAAATTCCCATATCTATGAAATCGACCACATCTGAAGGGTAAACCTTCATAATCTAGAGTTAGCTAATAATTGTCTTTACCTCTCTGAATAACCAATTCATTTACCAAGCCTTTGCTAGTTTTTGAACCCACTAGTATTTTGACCATCCTGAAGTACCCAATGTCTTGAAAAGATAAATCAACTTCATAATACAAACCAAGTGAGTTACATGTTTATGCAAACACATCCTCCAACCATCAAACAAGTGGTAGACTGGGTATTCAAACCCAAATTGGAATTATTTCCACTCAAACAATTCTAGAATCAAAGTCAACATGATGTTTCTTCAAGAAACGATTTTTGGAACCCCACTTCCACCTACTCTCTAAAACCTTATTTACCTCTCCAATCAAATTAATACTAGGAGTATTTCTGGATGAGCACTGTGTACATGGTTTTCGGAAACGTTCAATGTTTAGAGTGGACACTCCACCCATCATCAAGGACAACAAAAAGATCATATGTAGGAAAGGAGTGCCAAGGTTTTGTATTTAAAGAATTGGACAGGAAGGTGACCCTTGAGAATTAAAATGACAGAGTAGAAATGGCCTAACAAAAGTGCAATCAAGTGTCATCTACAAACCTAAATGGGCATTTGGGTTTGAAATGAAAGTTGTTTAAGGCTAAGGATTATAATTTAATTTTAAAAATATTTATTAATTTTTTTGTTTCCTTTTAAAGACTTCATTACATGTAACCCTACGGGCTACCAAAACCATGTGACACAAAAACCATGGGCCACCAATACCATGGCCCCCAAAACCACTTGTTGACTTAAAACCATGGGACACAAAAAGCATGGGTCACCAATACCATGGGCCCAAAAACCACTTGTTTCCTTAAAATAGATTTGACTCTTTTATTGGTGATTTTTAAAAATATATATTATTTATTTTACAAATTTTTATAATACTATATAATTTTTAGTATGTGTAATTTTAGATATTATTTTGTAATAATATTTAATGTATGTTTTTTGAAGTCTACATCTTGAAAAAATAATCCAATAACTTTTAAGATTGTACTAGATATGCGATCAATATGTAGCCTGCATACTTTTAAGATGATACTAGATAAGTTTTGGTTCTTTTTAGAGTGGACAGGTTAGACATTTTGTAAATTTTGACACAGTTTTACAAATATATTACATATATACAAAACTTGAAGGAAATCAATGCGACATATACAAAGTATATATAGCCAGTGGAATTGAGAAAAATAACTCTGCAGGTTGCCTCCTTCCGTATTTTTCGCCGTGTTTAAGTGCAAGTTGCGTTGTAGAGGCTCCCGGGTTTTGCATTTTCTCATAGATTCTTAAATCCCCACGACTATCTCACATAATTTCTCCACAATTTTCTCTTGAATAATTCGGTTTCAGCACCAGCGTCGACACTGGTAGTGTTGTTCAGAGCCGAGAGGAAGGAGTATTTCTTGACGAGTGCTGGTGGTCGGAAAACATCTCTGTGAAATCGAGGGTTTGAAATTTCTTCGATCATTGTCGTTCTGTGACCCACTTTGCTTAGCTTGCCATGTTGGAATGATAATCCATGGGGTTGTCCCTTCCAAACAAGTTATGTAATTGGTTTTTGGATTTGTGAACTAATGGTCTTTGTATGGGCTTGCATGTTTTCTATAGTTAGACTATCCACTGGGGGTGACATTCTTCAACTGGCAATAGCATTCTAACATGCTGAAGAGGTTTCCAATGGATGTCCTCATCACTTAAAAATATAACCTTAAGTATTGTGTTGTTGGCAAGAAAGTGTAACTGTTGATGTAGAACATATCACTTTCTTCACTTCTTTGCTGTTGAAATACGTAAATACTATTGGGTTTGTAGGATAGAAATAAAGTTGCTCATTAGTAGTTGTTGTAGTAGATAAGATAATCAGAACGACTATTTTTTGATGAGTTTTGGTTGCTGGCAAACATCTTTGTAGACATTGAGTGTTTCAATGTAGTTTTGCCATTGTAGTTTTGCTGCCCTTTTGGATGCAATCACTGGATGTGAAATTCAGGATTAGCAATGGTAATTTCCATAAAGCATAAAAATCTTGGAGAGACGGTCCGCGAACTGGATGAATATATTCTCAAGGCAAGTAAGATATCTATCGCCCTAAATTGAGCTGGATGAATATATTCTCAAGGCCCCTGAAGGAGGTAAAGAGGTTTTAAAGTTTCTAGACGCAAGCAAGGCCTATTTGGAGCATAATTTTGGCAAGTAAGATATCTATCGCCCTAAATTCGGCTTCACTATATGTAGCATACTCTGTACTTCTCCGTTCCATTGAGTTTTGGTCATCCCTGGACATTAATATAATTTCTTTCTATCCTAATTCCCTTGCTCTCTATAGTGTGAAGAAGTTTGGATAAATTTCCATATGAGATTAAAAGTTTTCAGGCTCCCTTCCTTCCAAACGAGAAGCTTGGTGACTTTGGTCTCAACTTCTATTGGAAGCAAACTTTCATTTCATGTTCCTCCTTTTTATTTAACTTATGACAATTTGACTTGAGCCGTAGAAGCCTCAGAAATATGTCGTTTTCTCTGTTTTTCATACCATATTAACTTCTTTAAGGACAAGAGTTATGGTCACTTTGAAACTTCCATGATGCATGCATCTATATGTATATTTCTTGTGATTTTTTCTGACTTCAAATCTAGATTATGCTTTTGTTCCTTGAGCTAAAGAACTTCTATAGAATATGCAAAGTTTTACATGGGAAAACTACTAAAACTCAAATATTGCAATCTGCAAGGCATAGTTAGGATGCAGAGTCAGACTCTATCAAATTCATGGTCAGACTCTATCAAATTAGGAGTCAGAGTCAGACTCTATCAAATTCATAATCATGGGAAAGTTGTAAAGGTTGTGCTTTGATATCGGTTGTATAGATTACCTCTTATCATATGCAGCACCTGAAACCAGATTAGACGCTATATTCTTCTCCTTTTTTCTTACCGTATATCTCAATGTATAGTGGCCAGGGGCATAAATCCACACCCCTAAAGAGCATTTGAATTACACAGACTGTACCACCTGGGATAAAATATTGATAAGTTTTTATGGCTTTGGCCTCTGAAGAAACTTTATAAACTTATGGCGTTGATCCAATGAAGTGTTACAAGTACAATCAAATCGTTTCTGTAAGAACAAATCGTTTGGATTTCCATTTTGGGTTGGGAAGCTTGGAAGCTCAAGGCTGGAACTACAATCCTTTGCTAAAATTTTATCACCTAAGGGATTGTAGTTCCCCACTATACCTGAATGATTGTACTTGTTACATATTTTGTTTAATATGTGTAAATATTTTTTTATTGTTCACTTTAACATAAGTAAATAAACTTTCTTCATATTTTTTTAAAAATATCCATAAATATTTTTAGATTGTCACACCTGGGAACTTAGATTTAAATCTTACACATTTCCTATCCAAGAATAAAAACTTTACCAATTATTTATAAAATAGACTTCATTCCATTATCCAAGTTAAACTCTTACACTCGCCCTATCAAGTTATTTTCAAGTTCACGTCTTAATTTCTATATCAACTTAGTGATGATTAAAATAATGAAATTTTATAATCATGAGAAAAACCATTTTTTTCTAAATCATAAAAAAATAAAATTATTCTCTATAAAATTAGAAAATATTTACATTTCTAAATATCAAGACTATAAATATATTTACATTTCCAAATGTTAAGGCTATGCAGATGGGGAGGACCCTTGCAAAGAGCGTTGTTGAGCATTGCCATGCTCAGAAAATGACATCCTATTTTTTTTGTTTTGTTTATGGAATGATTATTCTCCAAAATTACAAAGAAATGCAGTTGAGAAGAAAATGTACCTTAAAGGCATGAAGAAGAATGGATGAGACACCAAAGTAAATATATAATTGGAATTCAGAATTAAAATGAGTTGATATATAATTGGATTTCAGAATTAAAATGAGTTTCACACTGATGGCATGAAGAAGAATGGATGAGACACCAAAGTAAATATATAATTGGAATTCAGAATTAACATGAGTTAATATATAATTGAAATTCATAATTAAAACAAGTTTCAGTGATCTAATAAACACTATGAAATTGAGAATGGGTTCATGACAATATACATCATTTTGTCTAATTTAATCACAATTTGTGTGAAATCTTAACTATAAAAAGATTAATTAGATAATACTAATTTAGATCTAAAAAGTTTCTCATTTTAAAATAGTCTTCTTAATATTATAATAAATAAAAAAGTTAAATCATTTAATTAATAAAATAAAGAATGTTAAATAAACAAAGCTAGGAATTAAATAAATATTTTAAAAATATAACAATAAAATTAATTTAAATAAATAGATAAATAATATGAACAATAATGATGAACTCTCTAAATGAAACAAAATAACAATACAAGAGACTTTGTATAGTCTTTGCTTTTGTTATGCATGGAGATTGCAAGAAGTTAACATGCACACTTATCTAATACTAAGAATCACCATGTCCTCCCCTTGCTGCCCAATAATGATCTTTGACTTATTGCAATACGCTAGTGCTTGTAGATTGTATGACCTTTGAACCACTATTGGGCATCAATGGGGAAAACACGCTTAACATGAATGTTTGTACGTAGGTCACAATCACGAAATATGCCCACCTTATCAATCACATTACTTGTCTATACCACCTTATCAATCACATTACTTGTCTATAGACTATATTGTCAATGCAAATGATTAAATTTGTTGATGCTTTGAGTTTCCAATGCTTTCGATGTCATATTTTGCTCATTTCCTAGAATATAGTTCTTCCATTGTTGACATGCCTAGACAATTTAGTGAATCGCTTTAGCATAGTTGTGGTATTTGTGAACCATGTTTGACAACATCTCACTATGACAAGGAAGCATATGTCCATGTTCCCTAAGGATTGCACCAATTGCATAATTTCAGGCATTTGTCTTGATTTTGAACAGTTGTTGTAGTTCCAGAAGAACAAGGACCATTGTAGAACAAAGTCATTGGTTCAATGCCTCATGATTTTTGTTGTGTCTCAGTGAAAACATACTTGGACTTTTCCCCTCCCTTTCTCACTTGGTTCAAGGCCAAAGCAATGTGAGAGAATACTTGAACTTGCGATAGAAGTTGAAAAGGTCCAATAAGTTTTGCAGCTCTGCAAGTATCTTCAGGATCGACCAATGGCATATGAATTGGATTTGGATTGGGTCCACTTCCACTCCATGCCCAACCATATTGTGTCATAAATATTGGATTTTTTGCATATCAACACTTTTCTAAATTTTATGTAACTCATATTGTCTCATAGCACTCATAACTTGCCATTGAATGTGCTTCAAATGCTCTTCCCTTGTTTCTTGGAAGGTGAAGTCGTTGTCCAAGTAGATGACCAATACCAAGTTGGTGAATGGACACAAATTTCATCCATCATCATCATCTTGAATGTTGTTGGCCCATTGGTCAAGCCAAACAACATGGCCAACCACTCAAAGACACTTTCGTTAGACTTGAAAGTTTTCTTCCACACATCAATAAGCTCGATCTACCCTTGCTGATAGCATAACTTAAGATTAAACTTGTTCGAAAACTTGGCACCTTTGAGTTGGTCGAGTAGTTTTTCAATCTTGGGGATTGTGTGCTTGTTCTTAATTGCGATTGTGTTCAAGGCTCTATAATTAATACAAAGTCACCATGTCCTGTCATCCTTGATCTTTTTAACAAACTCTTCCACCTTCAACCATTATGGATTAAACTTGAAGGGACTAGGTGGCATTTTCTAGGCAAGTACCACTTTTAACACAACATGATTATGGTATGAGTCTCATCTCAAGGCTACCCATTGTATTACTTGAATAACTTTGTCCAATAGGACTTATGATATCTGTTAAGGTCCTAGCCCGCACATAGGTAGATCAATATATTCGGATGTAATAAAGGTAAATATTAATACGTCCTTTCAATAAAATAGAATAAGGTGGATGTAAGAAGACCTAATAGAAGCTTCCACTTCTAGAAGGATCTTCCTCTGGATGCTTCTCTTGATAGACACATTTAGTATAAATTAGGGTCGAGGGTATGAAAACCCTAGCTTGGAGATTATTGTAACAGAGTGCTGCTCGATTGGAGGCTGCCCCCTCAAAGAGGCCTGTGAACATTGCTTTTTGAATCAAAGTGCTATTTATGTTGTTGTTCTTATATCATTTTTGTGTTATTGTGGAGATTATGCTGGATATATTACTGTTATTCTGCCATTTCTAGCATTTTATTTCTATTCTGCATATTTATTATATCTGGTATCTTGCAAGTGGTATCAGAGCACTTTCCTTGGTAGAAAT
>SNQJ01S0025693.1:33442-57869 GCA_010110895.2 Picea sitchensis
GGAGATTATGCTGGATATATTACTGTTATTCTGCCATTTCTAGCATTTTATTTCTATTCTGCATATTTATTATATCTGGTATCTTGCAAGTGGTATCAGAGCACTTTCCTTGGTAGAAATTGTGGGATTTTTTTTTTTAGGGTAGAGACGTATTCCACTGTCTTTAAGCCACAGAGATCTGTCATTACGCACATAAACCTGTAGTTGAGGGATTCATACACACAAGAAATACAAGTGGTTCTTAAGCACACATATGTTGGCCACCCTTGTAACCCCTGTTGGTACCCCTTCGAGTGGTAGCGCATCAGACAACATCTGTGTACGGATCAACCTAGATTTCCTGAAGCCCTCTTTAGATAAACCTATCGGCTGTCGGACTGCTATAGTCTCACCGGGAACAACACTTGGGAAGATACTCTCTAGTACCTGGGTAGTCGGGTAGTACGGCTAAGGGTACGGTCTATCCTCCTTAGTTAGTGCCTTGAGATATTGGGTCGAGTACTACTATTGGACCCCACATGTATATCAGAGAGCTATAGCATAGGGAAAACCCTTGTCTGTAGAACCCTTGAATACCTAACCCTTGGGGGATAGAAACATAAACAAATTAAAACAGACCAGATCTATTGCCGCGCAACTGTGTTCGGGTTGCCAAGTAAATACACATTTCTTTCTAGTTAATCATTTGGGGATTTCATCACCGTAGTATTCTTCAAATCAGAGTATAACTCCGCAGGTGTAAAAAAAAAAAAAAAAAAAAAAGCCTGGACATTTTTTCACCATTATTTGAGACCTATTCCATTGGATTCATCTCTCTGCCCTTATCACATTCATCCATATCATTTTTTGGAAAAAATTTTGACCCCGCCTGCCCCTTTTCAGTTCACCCATCCACATGGCCCATACCCGTAGCCAAGATCTGGAAACTCACTTCAACACCTTGCAATCTAGTTTCCTTGAGACCCAAAAAGAAGTGAAATAACTCAGTGCTACTATTGCCTCCATTGATTCATCCATCAATACAACCATAAATACAACCATGCAGTCCTCAATGGAGGAAGTCAAACAAGAACTGACCACCCAACTTGAATCTGTCTTTGCATCCCTTTGCACCAAACTGAAGATCCCTACAGATGACCATTTCTCTGAAGCACCTCCAAAGACCGAAGGCGAACATTCCTCCCATTCCCATACCTTTCAGCACCATAACTTTCAACGTGACCTACGCCTTCTGCGGGTGGATGTGACCAAATTTGATGGCTCGGACCCCACTGGTTGGGTAACCCAAATGGAACATTACTTCTCTTTATACGACATCACAGATGACTTGGCCAAACTCTGGTATGGTGTTCTCCATCTAGATCAAGAACGTTGGCAATGGTGGCAATGGAGAAAAAATTCTCATCAAGGGTATATTGCTTGGACCCAATTTGTGACTGAGCTTTATGAACGCTTTGACACGGACACCAACCATTTGGGCTGTTTGACAAAGTTGAAACAATCCAGAACAATAGAAGACTTCATAGCTGCCTTTGAGTGCCTGGCTTTTCGAACAGAGGGCATGACTGATGCTTTCTTTCGAGAGTGTTTTATCAGTGGTCTCAAGGAGGAGATTCGGGCCCATGTCCTCATGGCTCGACCCTCGACTTGGGTGGAGGCTACTAAAAGAGATAAAGAAGCACAACATGTTGCATCATCTCAAAACCGAAAAACCTCCTTTATCCCTCGCCCTAAACTTATCACTCCCACTACTCCCTCCTCCCCATTAAAGATCCAAAAATTGACCAGGGCTGAAATGGTTGAACACCAACTCAATGGCCTTTGTTATAATTGTGATGACAAATATTTCCCGGGCCACAAGTGTAAGGAACAAAAGCTTTTTATGGCCATCTCTGAGGATATTTCGGAAGAGGATGTTGAAACTCCCCTTGTGTATGAGTCACCTGAAATCACTGACATAACCCCTCCCTCAGACCCTCCCGAAGTAGAACCCATCATTTCCCTCAATGCTCTCACTGGCTTTTCCGCTCCCCAAACCCTCAAGTTAATCGGTTACATCAAGCATCAGAAGGTCATCATTTTGGTTGATAGTGGAAGCACCCATAATTTTATTCATCGCCGCATTGCCCAAGAAACCCATTGCTACATCCATGCTGTCAACAATTTCCAAATCATGATGGCCAATGGTGGTTCCATGAAATGTGGAGGGCGCTGTGAAAATGTGCGTCTCCAAATTGGTGACTACCACCTAAAATCCCATATGTTTGCTATTGACATGGGTGGTTGTGACATTGTGTTGGGTGCAGACTGGCTAAGAAATTTGGGTCCCATTCTCATGGATTTTAAGGCATTAACCATGCAATTCGACCAGGAAGGCCACCAATATAAATTCCAAGGCATCACTGTTGGTTCACCTGAGGTCATTAGTTCCCATCGCATGGAAAAGCTGCTCAAAAAAGGTCATTCTGGTGTCATTTCCCAACTCCATGCCCATACAAGCAACATAGACATCCCCGGTGCCACATGACCTCCAAGCTCTCCTTTATAAACATAAAATGGTATTTTCCACTCCCCAAGGAATCCCTCCTTCCCACGGTGTTCATGATCATTCCATTCCCCTTGTACCCGGAAGCCTTCCTCCCAATATCCATCCATATCGCCACCCCTTTTCACAAAAAAATGAAATTGAGAAAATGGTCCTGGAACTCCTTAATGCAGGCATTATCTGCCCTAGTACAAGCCCTTACTCTTCTCTTGTAGTCATGGTCCCGAAGAAAGAAGGTTCCTTGAGAATCTGTCCTGACTTCCGTGCCCTCAAAAAACTGACCATTAAAGACAAATTTCCCATTCTTATCATTGATGACCTCCTGGATGAATTGAGTGGCGCCCAATTCTTTACTAAACTTGATCTTCGCTCCGGCTATCACCAGATACATATGAAAGAGGCAGACATTCCCAAGACGACCTTTCTCACTCATGAGGGCCACTATGAGTTTTTGGTCATGCCCTTTGGCTTGTGTAATTCCCCCTCCACCTTCCAAAGCCTCATGAATCATGTCTTCTGTCCCTTTCTCCGTCATTTTGTCTTAGTTTTCTTTGATGATATCCTCATCTATAGAAAAACTTGGACATACCATCTTACTCATGTGGATCAAGTTCTCCATCTCCTCTCCCATCACCAACTTTTCCTAAAATAGTCTAAATGTGCTTTTGGTGCCTCAGAAGTCAAATACTTGGGTCATTTGGTTGGCAAGGATGGCGTCAGGGTGGATCCGAAAAAGATTGAAGCTATGCAAGAATGGCTGCACCCAAAGACTCTCAAAAGCTTGCGTGGATTTCTGGGCTTAACAAGGTATTATCGCAAGTTTGTTAAGAAATACGGAAAGATTGCAACACCTCTCACTGTTCTCCTAAAAAAGAACTCTTTCACTTGGACTCCAGCTGCTGCTCAAGATTTTCAAACCTTGAAGACGAACATGTGCACCACTCCGGTTCTAGCCCTTCCTGATTGCACAAAGACCTTTGTGTTGGAATGTGATGCCTCAGGGAAAGGAATTGGCATTGTCCTTATGCAAGAGGCTCGACCTTTGGCCTTCACCAGCAAGCAACTGTCTGAAAGGAATCTGGGCAAACCCATTTATGAAAAGGAAATGTTGGCTATTCTGCATGTCGTTGATCTATGGCGCCCTTATCTCTTGGGGAAACACTTCCAAATTAAGATCGACCATCAAAGCCTCAAGTACTTTCTAGAACAATGCATTTGCTCCCAGGAGAAACAAAAATGGGTGACTAAGCTCTTTGGTTATGATTATGAGATCATTTACAAGAAGGGTAAAGACAATGTAGTGGCGGATGCACTGTCCCGAAAATATGAAGAGCAAGGATCCCTTTTTTCTCTTTCCTTCATTGTACCCGATTGGATCCAAGCTGTGCGCCAAGAATGGCTTCGAGATCCCAAAAGTTCGCATTTGATCCAACAATTGCAGACCAAGGATCCAGCTCCCTCAGGGTACTCTTGGCTCCAGGACGAGCTTCGATACAAAGGCCGTTTGTATTTAAGTAAAAAATCAAAGCTTAAATCCACGGTACTTTCTGAGCTTCATACTACACCCACAACGGGGCACTCAAGGTTCACCAAAACATATGACAGGGTCAAACGTTCTTTTTTCTGGGATGGTATGAAACAGGACATCCGTAATTTTGTCGTTGAATGTGAGGTGTGTGAATGCAACAAGGGAGAAACAGTCAAATCTCCGGGCACACTACAACCACTTTCAATTCCACCTGCTATTTGGAAGGATATCTCTATGGACTTTATTATCGACTTACCCAAATCAGGGAATAAATCAGTCATAATGATGGTTGTGGATCGCCCTTCCAAGTATTCTCATTTCTGCGCTCTTCAAAACCCATTTATTGCATCCACAGTGGCTCAACTTTTCATGGACCAGGTCTTCAAGCTTCATGGCATGCCGCACTCTATTGTTTCTGATTGTGACCCAAATTTCACAAGAAATTTTTGGCAAGAACTGTTTAAGCTACAGGGAACCCAATTGCATCTCAGCACAACTTATCATCCCTAGAATGATGGTCAAACAAAAGTTTTCAACAAGTGTTTGGAAACATATATGAGGTGTTTTACCTCTGAAAAACAACATCAGTGGGTTCAATGGCTACCCCTAGCTGAATGGTGGTACAACACTTCCTACCATACAACTACTCGCATGACCCCTTTTGAAGTGGTATATGGATAGAAGCCACCTTCAGTTCTTTCATACTTACCGGGTACCTCGAAGGTCCAGGCGGTTGACCAAACACTTACAGTTCGAGAGGATATTCTTCGTACCCTTAAAGAGAACTTGGTCATGGCACATAATCGCATGAAGCAACAAGCAGATTAAGGTCGCTCTGAACGTCAATTTGCAGAAGGGGATCAGGTGTTTCTGCGACTGCAACCATACAAGCAAACTTCCCTCAAGGCCGAGCATTGTCAGAAGCTAGTGCTCAAATTTTATGGTCCTTATACAGTTCTCAAGCGTGTGGGATAAGTCACATATCAGTTAGCTCTGCCCAGTCAGTCAAAGATACATCCAGTTTTTCATGTTTCATGCTTAAAGAAGGTGATTGGAACAAGGTGCCAAATTCAAACCAACCTTCCCGAGTTAGCTGAAGAAGGATCCATTTGGCTACAACCAGAAGCAGTTTTGGACCAGCGTGAGCGTCGCCCGCGTCAGAGAACCATCAAGGAAGTGCTAGTCCAGTGGAAAGATACGACTCCAACAAATGCCACTTGGGAACCAACTACCATTCTGCAACAGTTTCCACATCTCAAGCCTTGAAGACAAGGTTGTTTTTAAGGGGGCAGACATGTTAGGGTCCTAACCCGCACATAGGTAGATCAATATATTCAGATGTAATAAAGTTCAATATTAATAAGGCCTTTCAATAAAATAGAATAAGGCAGATGTAAGAAGACCTAATAGAAGCTTCCTCTTCTAGAATGATCTTCCTCTAGATGCTTCTCTTGATAGACATATTTAGTATAAATAAGGGTCGAGGGTATGAAAACCCTAGCTTGGAGATTATTGTAACAGAGCGCTGCTCGATTGGAGGTTTCCCCCTCAAAGAGGCATGCGAACATTGCTTTCTGAATCAAAGTGCTATTTCTGTTGTTGTTCTTATATCATTTCTGTGTTATTGTGGAGATTATGCTGGATATATTACTGTTATTCTGCCATTTCTAGCATTTTATTTCTGTTCTGCATATTTATTATATCTGGTATCTTGCAATATCATAAAGAAGACAAGTCTCTTGGCTATTCTTTCTTCTCCCATTCTCTTATTTCTCCAAGTGGGAGTTAGTTTTTCCAGTTCAATGTCCAACAATCCTGCTACTTCCATATTTCTTATAAAATATATTAAGAGGTAGTCATTGTGAGAAACAAGTCCCCAAATTTTAGAATCTCCTAATGTAAAGTGTAGGACTTCCCCTATCACCACAAGGCCACTCTAAATACATTCCATATTAAATAATTTGTCCCAATACTCCACTATCAGAATAGGGTCCATAAACATTTAGAACATAGATTTGTTTACCCATATCCAATTAGAATAAGGCCATCCCTATACTTGTTGAAAATATCTAGGAGTTAGATAGGGTATATGAAGACCTCTACCATATAGTTATATTCCAACCAAATCTTCCGATAACATCAATGTAACTGACCGCCCACTCAATCATAAATTTTGAGAGTTCCTAAATTGCTTTTTCCCCATCCATCATTGTCTCCTGGAGAAGGATAATAAACGGTTTTAATGTCTCTATAAGATTCACGGTGGCTAATTTATTTGTAGGATTTGCCAACCCTCAACAATTGAGGGATGAGAAGATCTTTTAAGCACCCCACAAGGGGAAAATTCTCTAAGATCCCCGATTAGAGCTAATTTTTCCCCACATCTAACCTTTGATGATGCTTGTTTATGTAACATGGACATATAGAATGTTCTCCCTCTCTAGGTTGGATTTTGTTTTTTTTCATCAAGGAACCCTAACCCCCTTACCAAATTCCTAGGGAAGTCTAGAATTCCTTTTCTTTTGGGTTGGAGGTTATAATTTGAAGATTCTATATGAATAGATTCCTAAGAGGTTTCCCTAGTCTCATATTCCAATTTAGGGTTTCCAGAAATCCCCACTTGGGTTTCTTCTTCTACCAGAGCTATTTCAATTATATGTAGAGAGATTAGGGTTGAGGACACATGCTTTTTAAGGCCTGAAAGACTGGGTAGAGATTCACTGATATAATCCAATCCTTTTGTTTCTACCTCTAACCCCCAAGTTCCAGAAACCATTTTTTTTTGAAGATTTGCTTTTGTAAGGGGAAGGTATTTGTGGGGACTTACTCATGAGAGGACTACAATCCTTGTTGTCACTAATTGTGTCCATGATCTGTTCCTTGTGGTGAACTAAGGACAAAGGCTACTCTAGTAGTTCCAATATCTTGTCTATGGGCCCTTCCGAGTGCCTCTTTTTAGTTATAACTCTTCCTCGATGAGTGTTCGGAGAAAATTCTAGAAATTCCACCCCCAATACTTGAGGTTTTTTTCTTTGATCTCGTACCTTCTTCTAAGTAGGAAAATTACAGTCCACTGCTAAATTCCCATATCTATTACATCGACCACATCTAAAGGGTAAACCTTCATAATCAATATTAGCTAATAATTGTCTTTACCTCTTTGAATAACCAATTCCTTTACCAAGCCTTTGCTAGTTTCTGAACCCACTAGTATTTTGGCCATCTTGAAGTACCCAGTGCCCTGAAAAGATAAATCGACTTCATAATACAAACCAAGTGAGTTACATGTTTCTGCAAACACATCCTCCAACCATAAAAGAGGTGGTAGACTAGGTATTCAAACCCAAATTGGAATTATTTCCACTCAAACAATTCTAGCATCAAAGTCAACATGTCGTTTCTTCAAGAAACGATTTTTGGAACCCCACTTCCACCTAATCTCTAAAACCTTATTCACCTCTCCAATCGAATTAAAAACCTAAACCATCCACCACTTTTCCAAGGTCATTATGCAAGGTGCATAACCCACTAGAGGTTCAAAATTTAATCTTGACTAGTCCTTTAAACACTCATAGGACATATTTATTCCTAGAAAACATCCAATTACTTCCTTCTCCTCTAGTTCCATAACATTAATTAACATATATTTTGAACCCAAATTTATACTTATCGACTAACATTTTCTTAATGCATTTCGCCCTTTGTTTTCCTTTGTCCTTCCACCAAGGGTTTCCCTAGGCTCCCTAAATCCATTGTAGTCAAGCTACTCATTAGGTTAGGATCCAAATGCTTTCCAAAAACCCAATCTCATGTCAACCAATAACATTCTTGGTCGAGTTCCAAAGTTCTATATTGATATCCTTGTGGAAGACATGCATAGGGATAACCATTATGTCGGCATCATTAATGCACTTAATGGCTCCATCTCTTTTAAGGCTAGAGAAACCCTGCTTGAGATCTTCTAGATCAAAATCCTTGTATTCGACTGATGGGATAACAAATGCACCATTAAATCCATCGAGATACTCTCCATATATTTCCTCTTCCCTCTCCTCTATTTGCAGTCCACCTCAAGTACCACTAGTAGATAAGTTCTGAGTCAACTCACTCAAAATGTCCAGTGTGTCCTCCTTTAGTGAGAGTGACCCCTCTAAAAACCTCCTCCCTTACTCAACTAGTATGCCAAGTTGACCAAATTGTGGTGTTTCCCATATTAGTTGACCCTCAATTGGGTCGACCAAATAGTCTATTCCTTCATCCTCCACGATCACCAGGCATGCCCTGAGAGCTCATCCCTAGACCTTATCAGGTGGATTTGGATTTTTTCTAAGCTAACATCTACGAAAACCATAGATGTGCCTAGGGATTCTCCATCCCTTCTTAGAATGAGGAAACATCAGGCATGCAGAGCCTAAGATTATGCAAGATTAGGGATTTTCACACAGTCAACAAGAGTATCCTTTATTCTATGGGTTTCTCTTCAACCAAGCTCTGCAAATATTGTCCATTGATGTCCCCATGGGAATTGCAAACATAGTCTTTACCACTTGGACATCTATTAGCTTATGGTCACCAAATCTGTCTTCTTTACACTATAGGTTTAATGAAATAGTCCATCAAATTTCTTCAAGGATTATCTCTTTTTTAGAAACTTTCATGGTGTCACCAAGCATCTCTATTGCACTCTTTCATTCACTTGCAAACTTATAGATTAGATCTACACTCCATGGCTATCAGCATCATAACCCACAAAGAAACGTTTCTTCTTTCTGCATCTTCAACAATGATGTTGCTCCTCACAGATCTCTCCAACACGACAATAACTGATGTGAAAATTAATGACAATACTTGACTTAGGGTTTTCCCAACCCTAACACAACCTATCACCCTTCATCTACCATACTCCATGATGCCCTCTCATAGCATGTTCCCTATTTTCTTCGTGACTGCAATAGATACTTGTCACCCCAAATCTTAGCAGAACTATTGTCCTCACAAATATAGAGTAGTCAATAGATCACTTGATAATTCATAATTTACCTTCCTCACTTCATAGATCATACAGGGAAATATCATAATAAAAGATAGAATGAAAAAAATGGTGAAGCAAAACTATGGATATGTCACAACCTCCATGTCCCTTCTATGAGTGATCATGCTCAATCTTTCATTTCTTAGCCATAGAATCACCAAGATCTCTTTTCCAAGAAACATAATTTGTCACATACTCTATCCCAAAAGCGAGAGTGAGAGTGTTGGTACCCCAACACACTTGCATGAATTGAACCTGGGTGGGGAGGATAACAACCATTCCTACCAACCACCCAATCTAGATCCAATTGACCTCTAATATATTATTCTAAATTGCATTGTATTAAAAATCTCTTTGGACACTTTATAAATCTATAGTTAAGATGGATCTATGATGATTTATTTTTTATTTTATTATTATTATTATTATTATATATATTTTTTAATTTTTAATTTTTATGGATGTCAATTTTGTTTTTTAATTTTTAAATTTAAATTTATTAATGTTACTCTCTATCAATATCCTATATATATCATATGGAATTCATTGACTAAAAGTAAAGAGAAGCATGTATGTACCTATATTTCCTAATTTTCTTATTGAGTGTTGATGGAAATTGATTGACATTGGCCAAAATTTTTGAAAAGAAATTTGTATATTCATCTCAATTTTGAATCTATTAAGAACCAAAATGGATTAGAAAAATTTAAATCATAAGAGAAAATGGATCTAGTTTGATGTGCTTATACACACAAACACACACAAGTGTTTTTTCTTAGGCAACTCAACTAATAATATCTTTGAGCATTATTATTATTACTTTAGTTTTAATTTTGCAAAATATTATATTGGGCCAATATATATCCAAGTAATTGTATTTATGTTTGCCACATTTAATATATCTTTTTTTTTTTCTTTTTAAAATGATCTCACTTGTAAAAAAACAGCTCTCAACTAAATAATTGATTTAATATAAATAGAAAATAAATTATTAATATATAATTTAAATTTTTTTTGTAAAATAATAATAATTTTTTTTATTAATATATAATATACTATTTAATTTAACATTATTTTCTATGATAAATATTTTCAAAATTTATATTTAAATTAAATTAATATTTTTTAAATTTTAAGTATATAAAATTAAAAAGCATTTATAATAATTTGAACTATATCTAAATGATGTCACGGTTTTTTGAAGGGGATATGTAGTTTTCAGTGATCTGCCTGTGGTGATAAGTGAATATCCTCCGACCTAGGGTTTCGACAGTATGGGGACACTTTGTGAATGAGGAATCCCCGTATCTAGACCCCTTTTGACACATAATGATGGATGAAATGGTCGAATATGGGGAGGATGTCCTCGCTTAGGATGAACTATTTTTCTTTGATGCAAAGTTTATTAGGTTCAATACATAACGTAGGGATCATTTTCCATGGATTTTAGGACCATTGATGGAGATGTGTGGAGGTATCGGAGTCGCTGAATTTGTTGAATTTGTTTCCAACTTACATGCCATATAAGGTGGTGATAGGCCTAAAGTAAGAAACAAATGGCTCAAATTCCCTAACGATCTTCATTCTGCAATTGTTCCCTTTCCACGGGATGGTAGATCTTCCCCTTTTATGCTTGGTTAGGAGAATAACCTATGTGGTGCTAAGCTAGTCTAGGATCCTACTGCAGAAGAGACTCGCTTGGGAGTGTCATCTGAAGGAAAAAAGAAGAAGTGATTTCGAGCATTCAAAGAGAAAGAGAAAATGATTTTAGGTGAGGATGTGTTGGTAAATACTCTTGCAGAGTTTATGGGTAAAGTCACATTTAGTCACTTATGTGGAAAGACCTTCTACATGGAAAATATTATTCGATGGATGGACGCATCATGGTTTCCATTGTTGGGCTACAGGCTGGTGTTCCACTACCTGGTGTGAGGATGGCTATGATTCATATTCAAGACTCACAAAGACCTAAGTATAATTATAAAGCAACATTGGAGATGGGCCCCCTCTGGATTAACCCTTAAAGAGTGGGGAGTTCAGTTTCATCCCAGACACAAACCCGTTTCCTCCTTGAAGGTTTGGGTTATTCTTCTTGGTTTCCCATTGGTGTTCTGGCATGAGAAAATTATTAAGTTTATTGGAAACAAGGTGTGAATATTCATATGTATGGAAAAATATTGGGATTCTAAACCTGAACATAGGTGGGCCTGGTTGTAGGTGGAAATTGACATGAAAGCTACTATACAGAAGGAAATCAAATTAGTAGTTGGAAGTTAATCATGGGTTCAACACATCGAATATTGATGCATTCATTTTCAATGTCATGACTGCCATAAGGTAGAACATACCCAGGAACAATTCTCATTCCCTTTAAGAACAAGGAATCCCTTCAAAAAAGTGTGGAAACCATAAAAGATGCAAACAATGGATCATGAGGAAGTGTGTATGCCTACGAAGGAAGACCATTTGGATTTATAAGAAGCTAAGGAGCATAGTGAGCTGGAGACGGAGGAGGAACCAAGGCTCCCTACACACACCTCTCTGATTCTCCTCAGGGTATGCATCCCTCTCCCTCTATTTTTTATTATCTTTAACAAAGCACCGCATGCAAATGTTTCACTTCCCTCTTTTGGTCTTCTCTCCCCTCCACTACCTCTGGTTGAGATGTCGTATTTTCCCTCTAAACCTAAATTGCCATCATCAGATTCTATCCCCACACTTGGAGGAATTCTAACAATAATCCCACTGCCTCCAAGCTCTTGCCTCCTTACCCTAGTACAGAAAGGAAAGGGG
The DNA here is from genome assembly GCA_010110895.2 of Picea sitchensis. Classification (NCBI taxonomy): domain Eukaryota; kingdom Viridiplantae; phylum Streptophyta; class Pinopsida; order Pinales; family Pinaceae; genus Picea; species Picea sitchensis. Next base: position 45,341 of record SNQJ01S0025693.1, read on the forward strand.
GGATTTTTCAGAATCCCCCATTGTTTCTGAATCTTCAGAGGATCCTAGTCAAGACAATCCTCCTCACTCTTTTGGCTATCTTCTACGTCCCAAAAAAATCCCATCAATGATGGGGTTATCGCCAGAGGATTAGTGATGGAGCACTCTCTTGGCTCTCAAGTTGTTAGGAAGTCCCTCCTTTCTTTGACACAATTGTAGGAAAATAAATACATTTGAAGTGAAAACAAGCCACCATTATCCAGACCCTTAGAGAAAGGAAATCCCATTTAGGGGAAAAACCATGATCTTCACGTCTCTAAGCATTTTTAGGGTCGAGGGTGCCCCCAAATTGCTAACCCTCAAAATCATGGGTGATTTTAACAACCCCCTAAATTTATATGTATAATAAATGGGTGAATCCCCATGATACATAAGAAAATTTGAAGGTTATTACATCAATAATATAATATGTATATATAATTTTTTGGCGAATGTTTAAGTCAATTATATAATCTTGTAAAATATTGGCGAATCTTTCACTAAATTATAAAATATAAAATATTGGCAAATCTTTCACTGAATTATAAAACTTTATAAAGTATTAGTCAATTTTTTGATAAAGTATTAAACCATATATAATAATAGAAAATTGTATTCACTAAAGTGTAATATAATCATATTTTAAATGGTGAAGTCTAAAGCACCGCGCGATGAATTTTAGACCTATCAAACATTCCAATTTAAAAAAAAGAAAATGCATGAATATACAGAAAACAGGAAGTACATACATAGATCATAACATAATACATCAAACCACCACCATTAGAATCTTTTCATCAAATCCTCAGGACTTCTGCATTATATTTCAATCGGGTTCAAAAACTACATTCAATAGTCCCTTGTCTATAGTACTTTTCCAACCTAGCTTACATTGAAAAGATAGAATATATAGAAAAACTACATCCCTTGGGATGCTATGCCTCAAACTACTTCTCCTAGAATTTCAATTTCGGTTACTCCCTGCCAGATGACCTTTTGAATAGAGTTTACTAAAAATGGAAACCTGACTGCACCCAATCATGTCATAACCAACATCTTCATCATGATTGTTCAGTCATGAATAATATTTGATCATCAGGTTGTGATGCATCGATGTTTCTCTTTTGTGGGGTTCTCAAATGATCGAGCGCACTGTAGGAAACTCTTCCACCTTTCGTAACGGGCTCTGGTTGTTGTTGCACGACCACTGGCTGTAGTATGCCCATGGTGAGTTGGTGTGGGGGATGTCTGTTGGCTATCACTCGTGCGCTCTAGGTGGAAATGACGGTCGGGGACCCCACATCTCCTCCAAAATTGTAGTGCATTTCTCTTACACTTGTCCTCCTAAATACCATTCACAACATCTGGGAAAAAAATATTCACTGCGCGGGTGCCCCATCAGACTTCTTGTTTCTATGTAGGAAACAAGACACGTGGGGAGAAAGAATCCATACCATGTTCAAAAAGAAAAAATGGGGTCTTTTCAATCATGCCTCTGGCCTCTCCTACAACCTTAATACTCTGAGTGTTTTCCTAAGAGACCAATTTCATCTGTTCAGGTTCTTCACTTGTCTCCGCAAGACCGCATTCCCTTTCAACTTTGCTTGAGCGCTTGTGTGAGCCACGTGGGCATTATCCATGGTCGGTTGACATTCCTTGAAGTGCTCTGCAATTCTTTTCTCTAACATCCTATGTTCCTCACGCAGCTAAATGATTACGTCTTGCGCCTCTCTGAGCTATGTTTTGAGCCAGTTTGTATTCCTTGCTCGGATCTGCGACATTGTCGCTACAACAATCCTTTCTGCCAACTTTTTTCTCAATTCTCTGTTCTCCTGATACAATTCAACAATAGCGAGCTGCGCTTGCTTCAACTGCTGCAACGACTCCTGAACCTCCATGTTTTTAGTGCCCAAACTTCTCCATATTTCACTAATTCTCCTACTTGAACCTTCAACAGGTTCTAGCCAAACAATGCGCATGAGCAACTTCTCAACAACAGACTTATTTCTTGCCCCTGCATTGTGAAATGTTATTTCCCTCGCGGATAGAGGGAAGTCCCCTTTGGGATCCCTGGGGATGTCGGTTGAAATTAGAAATGAATCCCAGTCTTTGTCCAACCGTCTCAATTCCTCGATTACCAACAACTTGATCAATGACAGATGGAATAAATTCTTCCTCGGTTGGTCAAATTTGGCCTGGACGCTATTCGCCATCCTTTCTAGGATTCTATGCAAGAAGTAAGGTAAGTTCAAAGAATTTTTCCCTATGAAGTGCATCAACAGGCTGATGTGATATGGGTATATTCTGTCAAACCTTCCTTCACAAGTGAAATACCTTCTACTCACCTTGATCTTTTGGAAAGGCTCCTTAATATACTAACTGAGAACGCTCACTCTGATTTTCCCATTCAGTCAGTTTGTCTTGATAAAATATTCATAGCATAATACGTCTAGAGGCATGCCTTTATACCACTTTTCACCACGCGAAGGGATCTCCATCGCAGTTTAAAGAGTCTCCTCTGTTACCCCGAATGTGATTCCTGCAATGGTCGCGCGAAACCCATTAAACCTAAGAGTGAACTGTTCAACTAGCTTCGCGTTGTATCCTTTGATATTCTCCCAATAGTGCATACATCTGACCTGTTCAAAAGATGCTCTGATATTCAGATCTTCATTGATTAATTCTAGGTCCCAAGGCTCGGACCACACAACCCTACCACTCCGCACCTTCTTTCTTATGCCTTGGGATGTTGTCATGATGCAAATGTGTATTTGTTTCACGTGCGGTAATTAATGGTGACACCCTCTCTGCATGGCGAATGAGAATGATATACTTCGCAGAGACCTGTTGGAAAGGTAGTGAATTTTTTTTTGTGCGACAAGCAAAATCAAATTTGGGAGTCCACTGCGCAGCTGCAAGGTGCTATGAAAAATTTTGGCACAGAAGGAGATTGGTGCAGTGATAAAGAACGAGGGTAGTATCATCGTAGTAGGGAAGCGTGATGAGAAATTTCAGCATGGTGGCAAGGCGCCGAGAGACTTGTCACAAGACATAGAATTTAGACGGAGAAGAAAATTCAACACGATAACAAGAAACTCCAAAGAAGAGAGGCTGACCACGAGGAGAACTATCGCCCGATGCACTAGCTCGCAGTGAAATCCAACAAGGTTCAAACAATGACTGAAAATGAAGGATACACGGTGACTTGAGTGAACAGACTCACAATACAAATGATGGAAATCAACCTTCCCATAGTGAAAGGACCTAGGACTTGCAGAAAAAACCACAGACAATGCACAAATTCAGAAGGTAAAGGAGAAGCATGCAGGGTGACTAGTATTTATACTTGAAAGGGCAAGGGATGGAATCATGGTAGAGGATGATAAATGCATGGTGATGAGAAGTTTGGAAGCAAGCTGAAGATTTGTGCAACAAACTCCCATGACAGGTACAATTTAAAGTATGCAAAGTACATATGATAAGAGCTACAGAGAATACGTGATATGAGCGTTGTGATTTCTTAACCTTTATGACTTCATAATTAGGTGATGATGGTCGTTATATCCATCAATGTGACCTGTATTACAACAAATTGCCTCGACCTCTAGCATGCAAATTCCCTCTTTCTGATAGGACTTGATCTTTTGGGAAAGGGACCTTTACAAGTCACACATGATTAATCATGATGCTCTTTCCCGACTCCAAGGGCTATACCTGCCACTTTCTGATTTCAACCCATTTGTTATTCAGTACCTGAATTCACACGCTTCGACACATGAAATATGACTCATCTAGGACCGACTCTTACTGTAAAAATTATGGTGCTAACAGGGGGAACGTCTAGTCTTGGATGTAGACATGCTTCTAGGAGTTCCACCATACCTGGGGTAACTTCCTCTTCTAGAACACCACAATACTCTAGTAGTGCAAATGTAGGGGGAATGTAAGGTTCATCTGGGACTTTAGAAAATTCATCTTCCTCTCGGTATTCATTTTCTCATATGTCATTTCCTTTCCTGGAAACATTGGACTTGCCTAATTTTTCACGTCTGAAAAATTACCCTATTTCCCATAACCCTTCATGGCTGGTCATGCTTGATAAGATAACATCAGACATGCCCAAACTCAATGGAAAGCTGGGAGAAGACCCCTCCCTACAAATAATGACATATCATTTTTGGTGCTCATATAATTACTTGATGGATGATAGTGTGAGGTTGTGTCTTTTCTAGAGATCCCTGACTAGAAGTGTCACCAAATGGTATACAAATTACAAGACGCTTTCTTCAAAAGTTTTAATGACTTGGAAATGGAATTTATAACAAAAAATAAATTGCCTATATGGTATGAGATTGGCATAGATCTCTTGACATCTATGGGAGATGATACCTCCACCCACATTTACAATCATATTCACGAGTGGAGGAGAAGATGTAGGATGATTAAAACTCAAATTCCTGATAAGATATTGATGGAGTGGTTTACAAAGTCCCTCTTACCACCCATTTCCAAGGATGTATCTATGGCCAGGGTGGCTACTGAAGAGTTAGCCATCATGTGTGCCCAACACTAAGACTTAATTTATTCTCAGTTGGAAACTCTTTATGATATCATCCCACATGCTCTTAGGATGTTGAAAAATACTAGAAAGCCAAACCCAAGAACCCATGCCGATGGTGTGGTGGGTTTTGTATGCCATGCCTTTGCAAACTAGTTAGTTGACTATATGGGTCACATGTCCATTTTTTCCCACCCATTAGCTACTGGTCCTAATGCTCAAACTGCTACAATCCCCACTCATACCTCCAAGGTGAATTCGAGGAAATCCATGCAACTGAAGAACCCTCAACAACCTGGAGGGAAAAAGAAAAAGGAACAAAAAGAAAAATTCCAATAGTGAGGCAGGGACCGCTCCCACCCAAAACAATAAAAGGAGGGGAATAAAGGAGAAGAAGAATATTTAGTTCCCATACACCATCTTTTGGGAGGACCACTATACTCATCAGTGTCCTTGGAAGGATGAGGTCCATCAATTTTTGTCTTAGCAAAATCCCCCCGAGTAACATGTTGTCCTAAATCATCATTTCCCCCCTCAACCTCAACACATGGTTGCAAAAAATCATTCCCATCTACAATGGGGCATGGAAAGTACCCCTCGACATGAGGGGTCTTTCTCGAATGGCACAATTTTCATGTGTGAACAGACAATCAATCTGTAGACTCAAGTAAAAAAATACAACAATTATGAGCCTACTCCTGCTGTGAAAAAACCAACATCTTCTTCCCATATTGGTGGACTTCTTCAGATTGAGAATCCATGCTTTGACACACCGCTTCACTCCCTGAAGGGAATTATTAAGCTAATGACACACAAATCGAATACATGGGACAACCACAACTACAATATTGTGGAATACTTGGCCTAGGCACCATGTGCCATGTCTGCATCAAAGTCTTCCAGAGCTTCCCAATGCAACAAAATGCCTTGTTTTCTGCTATAGGTGGGGTTGATCCCTTGACTTTGAGTTTGATAACCTTTGATCAAGTTAATCATAGGATTTCCCAACAAATAATTTTCCAGATCAAAGTGATAATGATGGGGGGAATATCCTTCACATTGTGATTGACAAAGGAGCCTCAACGTGCATTATGTTTATGTCATGTTGGAATCCCCTCGACTCTACAAATCTCGACACATCTTCAACATTGTTGAAATAATTCAATGGCCATATGTTCCATTCCCATGGGCTTATCATCACCTTACTCATTGAGTTAGGTGGTAAGACTATCTCTATTGCTATGTAGGTTGTCGATGCACCTCTTGAGTATAATTTTTTACTCGGGTGCACTTGGTTCTACAAGATGACTACAATTGTCTCATTGTATTTAGGGTCTTACACTTTCCTCATCAAGGGAAAATAGTGATAATCAATCAACTTTATTTTGTACCCCAGATATTGGATCTAATGCGATATCTAATGTACCCTTTGTTAGTGATGCCTGATAGTCTTACATGAGTGTTGGTGTAGGGATGTTCAAAGAATCTTCGATCATGAGAACATTCCCTCTTCTCCCCCCACCTCCTGCTGTAAATGTTGCTTTGATTAACACAATTTCATCATTTTTCTAGTGGATCCCTTGGGTCTTTCGATCCTTGGGTGGTACCTTCTCCCGAGGATTTTGAATCATATGGATCTTCCATACCACTCACCCCAATCGATATTTCCTACTAGGAGATCTAGTAATCATACGTTGACTCTGATTCAGATCACCCTTAGGATGTGGAATCTGATCAATACTCGAGGCCTTCTTGGGTCATCAATCCTCTTCTTGCTTTAAACAAATTCCTCGATATCAAACTTCCCTCTGATGAAGATATCATGGAGGTCATGTCTTCACCTAATAATACATGGGAGGATATACACCATCTTGCATATTTTATTAATGATTTCAAACAATTAGAGGATGACATTAAAAATCCTGTCACCACTGATAATGTTCAATGGTACCAATCTCCCATTATGATTCATGATGTATTTTCAGAGGGAAATTTGGTGAACATCTCGACAACTATTCCCATCGACATTCCCCATAATCCATGTATCATGGAACACATCCTGATAGGCATTAATTGTTCTCCCCAATAAATTGAACTATATACGTCCCTATTCAAATAATGACATGATGTTTTCACTTGGTCCTATGAAAAAATGTCTGGAATTGACCCCCATATTTTTGAACATGAAATTAAAATGTATCATGGATCCAAGCTGATCCAGTAGAAGCTCCAACTGGTCAACCCAAAGAAAGTTGTTTCCATCAAGGCAGAGGTCAAAAATATTCTTCGTGCATATTTTATCCATCTAGTTCCCTTGACTAAATGGGTTTTCAACCTCATTCTTATCACTAAGAAACAAGTTACTATTAGGGTATGTGTTGATTACATGGATTTGAAATCTTGTCCAAAGGATAATTATCCAACCCCATTCATTGCTTAGATTATTGATGAATGTCTTGGGAGTGAAATATTCTCATTCATGGATGGTTTCTCTAGTTATAATAAAATCCAGATCAAACTAGAAGATCAACACAAGATGACCTTCATTTGTCCTTGGGGTACTTTTTCTTATCGAAATTTTCCATTTGGTATTAAAAACAATGGAGTCACCTTTCGACAGACCATGTTTTATGCATTTCACAGTGTCAAACATATTGTATAGGATTACTTAGACTATTTGGTTGCTTGTTCCAAGTGTCACGAGGATCATATTGGTCACTTGCGGGTCATTTTCACTCGATGTCACTACTATAATATTTGTATGAATTCATAAAAATGCATCTTTTGTGTGTTGTCTAGCTGATTTCTAGGTTTCATTGTATCCAAGTATGGGATTATGTTTGATCCCTTGAAGGTTGAGGGAATTTCGAATTTTCCTCCTCATAGCGTTATCTAACTTCAAATCTTGCAAGGGAATGAAAACTTCTCGTGTAGATTCATTGTTAACTATGCCAAGATCATGAAGGGGTTTATGCAATTATTGAAGAAAGATGTACCTTTTGTGTAGGACGACCAATATCAATGGTCATTTGATGCCTTGAAGAAGGACTTGATGTCGAATCCCTTACTGAGCCCTTCTAACTATGGTCGGGGTTTCCTGCTCTATATTGCATCCTTTGAATCCACCATAGGAATGGTGCTCATCCAAGATGATGATGCGTAAAAAGAGAATATCATTTACTATCTTAGCAAGTGACTTACGGGTCCCAATATTTGACACTCTCATGTTGAGAAGTTGGCCTTGGAAGCAGTAAATGTTGTCCAAAGTTTATGAAATTATATCCTCATGTTGAAGACCACTCTTATTTCCAATTCCAACCCAATGCAACACATCCTTATCTGTTATATCATTTGGGGCAAGTACTTGAAGTGGATTTTCATCCTCCAAGAGTTTGATTTGGAATTTATTTCTTTGAATTCTAAGAAATCTTTGGAATTTGTAAAATTGATGTCTAATATTCCTCGAATCAATGTTGAACCCATGGTTAATGAATCATTTCATGATGAGTTCTTATTCCTCATTGACTCATCTGATCCCTGGTATGGATATGTCTTGGTCTATCTCTAGACCCAACGTTTCCTTCCTTAGCTTTCTAGTGATGAATGTCATCACATAATGCATCAAGCTAGACACAACATCATCATTGATGATAGCCTTTATCATCGAGGGGTCGATTTGATTCTACATCACTTCCTTATCCATGAATGACTATCATGATGGATCATGTGGTGGTCATCTCTCTGGGTTCGCCACTGCCCATAAAATATTGTGTTTTGGATACTTTTGGCCCATGATATTTAAATATTATATGTATGTATTCCAACAATATCATTCCTATCAAACCTTTACCCGTAATATGTGTTCTCATCCTGCTCCACTTCATCCTATGGTGACTGTTGGTCCTTTTTCCAAATGGGGAATTGATTTTATGACATGTAATCCTCCCTCAACTAATGGTCATGGCTACATCATCCTCTCTACATCATCCTTGCCTAGATTTTCTAATGATGGCACCATCGATGCTTTGTTCTTGTTCAATAACATTATCGGTAGGTTCGATGTTCCTAAGACCATAGTGACAGACCATGGGTCCCATTTTCGCAACAAGATGATGACTAAATTAGCTTCCAAGTTGGGTTTTCACCATGAGAACTCGACACCCTATTATCCTCAAGACAATGGCCAAGTAGAAGCCATCAATCATGTTTTGAAGACCATGATCCAGAGGATGTTGGGGAAACACAATACTAGTTGGCATCTCATGCTATTTTTGACATTATGGGCTTACCATACCTCAACCAAATATGCCACCAGGTTCACACCATTCCAACTTGTTTATGGTCTGAAGGAAATCCCTCTGATTGAATGGGAAATCTCGTCATTAAATATAGTCATAGAAATGTAGCCTGATACCTCTGTTGAGGAGGAGCATCTCTTGTACCTGGCCCGTCTTGATGAACATCATCATGATGCCACATTGGCCAATATGATAATCTATCCATCCTCGTGTCTTTATAGAGGGTGACTTGGTCATGGTCTATGATTAGGACCATGATACGCTAGGCACAGGTAAATTTGAACCCCTTTAGCATGGTCCCTACATTGTCAAACATGAATTTAAATTTTAGAGGCTATATATCGCCCATGAGCTATTTTCCATGTTTTTTCTCAAAAAATGATTCGTCAATTTCCTTTTTTTCTAAAAACGATTAGCCCAAATTTTATAGAATAATTTTCTTTTACCTAAGAAATAGCCCAAATTGTATAAAAACTATATAAAATCCTCAGAAATTTGAGTATTTTTACAAAAATATCGCCAAACATTTTATAGTTTTCATATGAAGGACTAGTAATATTCATCAAGGTTTCTATAGTTTGAGATAAATTTCCATCCTTAAAATCATCTATGCAAACGTTTCTTGAAAAGAGGGGCTTGTGAGCTAGTCAACTATGATGGGAATCCCCTTTCGAAGCCTCGCAATAGGATTTACCTTAAAAAGTATTATGCTTAGGCCATTCAACCACATGATGCTTTCTACATATTTTGGAGTGGTGTGCTTTGATTGTTATGTGTGTTTCTTGTGTCAGTTATTTGCTTATCCTGAGTTATGATTGATTTATAGATGTCATTTTCCACCTTAGTCTATGTGGGATATGTTGATGGTGCCAACCATAGTACCTAGAATACACTTTTTGCTACCTGGGTGATCTTCTTACCCACTAATGAGATGGTGAGTTTAGGAGGTATCTACCTTGGTCTTGCAACCAATAACATTGTGGAGTATAGTGTCATCTTTGAACTTTTGTCCAAGGCTCTTGCCCTTGGAATTTGTTGTTTAGTTTTCAAGATGGACTCTCATCTTTTGGTCTCACAGTTGAATCACACCTATAGTGTCATACATCCTATGTTGTTGCATAAGTATTTGATGGTTCGTCTTCTTGAACGCTACTTTGAGTACATTGATTATTGTCATGTTATAAGAGGATCTAATACGTTGGATGATTCATTAGCATGCATGTACATACAACATGGTTGACACTTACATAATTAGATATTCATAAGTAGCAGCCAAAATAAGCACACACACACATCATAAAATTTTGTTACATCCTTCAAAATGAGGTGCATATACAAAATTGGGGCTCTATTGGCCTCCTGATACAAAAGGTTTCGATTGGATTAAAATATTGTGTGTAGTGCAAAAATGGGGAGACTATCCTCTAGTCATACTAGTCATGACTCTCATGTTAACACAATACTTCCCAAGCCACCTTTTGGAGAAGTTGAAAAAATGGTTAGGGAACTACTTCTGAGTGATGTTGTAAATGTGGTGGAATCTCATCCATTGGCATGGAGGGGACTCCCATAGTCATACCATCTAGGTTTCTCTACACATTGTGGAGCCCCTCGTTTCCATCATCTCCCACTTCCTCTGATGACTCCTTGTCACTGCATTGGCGACGAGCTCATCCCCATCCATCTAGACGCTCTGCTACTACATATGTGACAACAAACAATTCCATGTCAGTTGTATTGCACCCACAAAAAAAATTATATATCTCAAAAATACAAAAGCATTGAAAAATGTAAAATCCAAAAACACACTTACCGAGAGGTCCCCATGACTCTCCCAGGGGAAACAAAAACTCTTGATCCTGTCAAAAGTCAGTCCTCGCATTTGATAAGTCCTTTATCCCTACTATATGATGGAACCACCACGATGTGAAACCATACCATAACAATCATTTGTCCTTCCCCTAAGGACCATGCCCATGTGTTCCTCCCATAACATCATCCTTAGATCTTGTGGAATTGGGTTTCTTATCACTATTTTGGGCCTCAACAAAAGCACCCTTCCTATGAAAATGGTCACTAGGATAGAGCCATATTTGAATTCCTTGTGACTTCCATTTTTACACCGCTCCAACTAAACTTTCATGTTTTCTAGTACGCCCTCACACTAGTTGAAGATGGCCAGTTCTAGAAACATCAGTGCCACTTGCATGTTTGTCTTTGTTTCCAAATGTGGCATTGTCAATCCCATTGCTTAGGTTATACTAAACATGATGGTCTTGAGCGAAAACTCGATGATATCTCGAATGGGGATCTTTCCACTTGTCCTCTGAAACCTATAGTGGAAATATTGCTCTATATAGTCCATGGTGGAACATTCATCTCCGTCGAGCACATTGTAAACACTCCATGGTAGCCCCCTCCATGAAATTCTGGTATATAAGTAAATTTCATCCATCTCGAGGTTTATCATGTTTCCCTCTATGATGAAGCATTCCTGGTTTGGGTCCCAATATCATACCAACTTGTCTAATAGGTACTCATGTGAACCCAAAAGTGGACAGCGAAAGAAATTTAATAGCCCACAGTCTTAGAGGGATTCCAAGGTGGGGGAATATTCTTGAGTTGTAAAATCATCAGACTCATGGGATCTTTTCTTCCATTCAATCATGATGGTTGTCTCCTGCAAAAACCTAGTTAAGATCACAGTCGGTCAACAATTTTCCCATGCTGGTTGCACCCCTTAGCTAACCCTTTTCTCCATGGTCCCAGATGTGGAAGGCACATTTGGTGGTCATTGTTGGTTTCCACATACACATCCAATGACATGCCATTGGATGCCACATGTGCAAACAATGGCATGTTGTTGTTTGCACATGTGCGACCAACGACACCATGGAGAAATCATGGCNCCCATATCCCCAACAAATCAAAAAACTAATATAGTGAAAACAAACATCGGGTACTCATATCTTACTTGGTTCAAATGGACTACAAATTGATTGAGTAAATATCCCACAATGAGCTCTTGAAGCCTGCACTTGGAAGAGGGTTTTCTCCACAAACTCTCCACTCACCTCTCTTTGCAAATGACAAATGAGATTTTTACAATGGTAAGTTTCCTTTTACAACACTTTGGGTGATAAAAAATCCTTTTTCACATTGAGACCAAGTAAGTGACTTCCATTTATTTATTTTAATGAGCTTATTGTATCTCTTTTTCCATTTTTAATTAAAATTGACCCTCACATCTAGTTCATATGTATTGTCAAGATAATAGGGACTTTTTTTCTACAGAAATGACAACTTCCACTAAACTTAAAGTACATGTTCTTAAAATTAGCATATAGGGATAGGTTTTTCCCTGCATCCATGATTTGCATTATTAACAACCCATTTTGTCGTCACATGCCTTAGGTTCGATCCCATTAGGTTGCAACATTAGCCACTCTATTTTTGCATGTTTTAACTTGTTTGATAGTGCCTACCCTCTTTGTGCGCCCTATTTAGCACCCATATTTCCATTCGATGTCCATGCTTTGATTTCCTGTAGGCTCGAGAACCCTCCTATAGTCCCACCATGACTTAATGTTGAGATTCATTTTCCTCTCTTCACACACACACACACACACACACACACACACACACACACACACAC
>SNQJ01S0025694.1:3796-15350 GCA_010110895.2 Picea sitchensis
TGTGATATAAGGCCAATGAGCCTAGCGTTGTAAATTGTAATCGCACTCAGATATATATTAATAAAATGCAGCATTGTTGCAGACCAAGTGATACAAAAGAGTATGGCGGGCTTGAAGGACTAATTCATACTTGTGATATATGAATAATGTCTAATGTATATGAGTGCATAATCGTAATCATGTAGACCATAAATAAAAGTCTATGTAGGGGTGAAAGATGAGCATAAGAAGAGAAATTAGGTATGAATATCTCATGGATTGAGTTGAGAAATTTAGGGAGATATTATTGGAGAAAGTTATGCATATGGTTTGAACTAATCATCTAATTATGACATAGATATTATGGTCACCTATCATTATATAAAGGGACCAATTGTGCAATACAAAGATACATTGGAATGATTTAATTAATAGAATTTCCCCCTTTGGGGGTTTCTGAGCTTAAAATCCTGATGTCCCTTGCTTATTTATGTGTTTAGTGTTAATGTTGCTACTCTTTAAAACCAACATTTGGTATCAGATCTTGTTAGAGACTTCATCTCACTGCTGCAATGCTTACCATGAACACTTATCTCTGCTCTTAATTTATTCTTTCCATGAAAGCATACGACTGCAATTCTACTTATGGTAGCATATAGATGTTGGACAATAGTGCATTGCTCATTTTTGGTTGAAGACATATGAGCCATTGGTTTAGGACATGAGACGAGCCCATCCAAGACGTTGTATGGGTTGAGATGTTGCATGAGTCGAGATAAAACACATACCGAAGAGTTAGCGACTTGTCTTCATTAAGTTCATGGAATCTAGGGCTGAGACGTTCAGTTTTGAGTGAGTTCAAATGTGGGCATGGACATTTCCAAACTAAGTTCCAACATTTCCAAACTAAGTTCCAACATTTCCATCTACATTTTTCTTGGTTTTATAAATCCATTTGACACTTATCACATCCTTATCTTCAGGTACATCTACTGATTTCCATGTTTGATTGTTCTTTGTGCATTTGATTTCTTCATCCATGGCTTGTTCCCATACATCATCTTTGACAGCTTCTTCAAAATTTAATGGATCATCTATTTATGAAAACAGAGCAAAAAACTGAAAACGAATTTGTTGCGTCTTCATTATAGATGTCGCATAGACTTCTTGTCTTTCTTGGTAACATAATTGCCAAAGTTGGATCTAGGGATGTATAACTTCTTGGATTGCTTGCTAATGTTTGTTGTGCTCTCAGTGTAGACTGTGGACCTGTTGTTCTTACTGGAGTATTCTTCATTGTGATTTGCATCGCAGTTCCAGATGTAAAGGGACTACGCACTGACCTGTGCATGGTGTGTGAACCATTTCATCTTCCGTGTCATCATGCTCCATTGCATCAATAATTTTTAGTGTCTTAGTTATGCTTCCATTCCATGCTTCATTCTCCATGAACTGAACATCACTGTTGATTATAAATTTTCTTGCGATAGGGTCATACAACTTGTATCCTTTTGTGTCTTCAGAATACCCAACAAATATATTTTTTTGTCCTTTGTTGTCCAACTTCTTTCTCAACTCATCCGGAACATGTGCTTATGAAACACTACCAAAAAAAATTAAATACACCACACTATGCTTCAATCCTGTCCAGGATTCTTGAGGAACTTTATTCTTCGTACTCTTTTTTGGACATATGTTCAAGATGTATACTGCAGTTTCTACTTTGTAACACACCCACGACAGGCATAACATATTTTTTTATTTTCTTAAAGGATAGGAACTCCATTCATGGTTCCTAATTTGGAAGGTTAGGGAACCAGTCCGACCTCTTGGTCAAGGATCGTTTTGAACTCTGTTGAGCTAGAGCAGCTCTTTGATTTCCTGTGGGAATCTCCTGAACAAATCCACAGGTCCTTTTTATGAAACTTCGCCTATGTGACTAAGCGCCAAGTGCAAGCCTCTATTCCACGCGACCACGGGCTGTGACCGCGTGCCTACCCAAAAGCGTTTCGAGACTTCGCATRTTGGGACTTTAATGTATAAGCCACCCCTAACTCCCCAACTACCGAGCTGYGAAAATGGACTAACGACCGTTAGCTCCCTCCGATCACGTGACCATTCCCATGGCCACAGGCTTAACCTAAATGACGCGTTTTATTTCGCGACTTCAAGACTTTCGATGCAAGGCTCCCCAAATCCTCCAAATCTCGAGCTCCGAAAAGGGATGACAATCCCTTAGCTCCCCATTTGGCCTCCGTCCATGTGACCATTCACTATGACCTGAGACCAAACTCTGAAGCACGTCTAAATTTCATGTATCGTGAGTTCTCACGACTTCCCTCTTTGACTTCTTCAAGTCGCGAGTAAGCGAAATCCTAATCTTTCACCATGTGTCCTCCTTGATGAACGACCATGATCAAATCGCGAGTTCACACATTGCGATTTCAAACAGTATGTCCTTTGACCTTCTTTCTCTGCGAGTCAGCGAAATGATGAGCTCTTGGCACATGTCCTTTCCAATGGACAGTCTCGATGGTTTCAGAACTTCTCTTGTGCACTTTTCTCCGGATCGAACGACCGTTGGTCCACGTGCCAGATCCGATGGCTCAGATCTATTCTCCTCTTGTGCGCTCTTCACGTTGTCTAAACGTGGATTTCAACGATCCAAATATTCTCCTCTGCTCGATCCAACGACTGTTGGTCCACACACTCAGATCTGACAGCTCGGATATGATCTCGTCATGTGCTCATAATTTCTCCCATCTTTGAATAATTTGATGCTTCGAAGGCCTCAACCTTCAATCTTCTACTACGATCCAGCTATTGGATCTCACCAACACTTACGAGAAGTGTTGTCCCTCCTGAGCTTTCTCACCCTGGAAACTCAAAGGGATTCTTGAACATCTTATTGCCTCGTAGAGAGCCTATGTGTATCTGCACAACCTCTCCTGAGTTTAACAGACTTTGTCCTCCAAGAGACTCAGAACGACTATGAGGGTTGACATGCATACATGTAACTATACCTAAGGTCGACAAACTCACTGTCGCGACTCTAGATTAAGACACTACAGAACTCAAGCATTTATGAGAAAAAATCATGTTTGAACCATATAACTTCTTACTTGCCTAATTATACAACCAAGCATAAATAAAAGGGATACAATATATCCATTAAGAATTCATTGACATTCCTGAAAACATTTACAATATATCCAATTCATACAAAGGATATGTGATTACTTATCTATTACAGGAGGTAGCCATCTAACTGATTGTGGGTGTTTGCCCTTCCACCTGACCATAGGCTCAGAGGCATTCATTCTTAGCACTCTGGCCACCCCCGTACCAAGCCATGACATCACCAGGGATCTCTCACAGTTCTCAAGTATTCCTTCTCTGTTCAACTTCTTCTCAGGTTCTGTTCTCTGCAACTCTCAGATATTTTTCTCTGTTATGGCCTCGGCGAGATTTATCAGATGCTCACCCAGCATCAAACTCACAACCTTCTCTTCATTATTCCCTGGAGAGCTCCACACATATCCGTTACGATATTTCCCTCTCGTATCCTATCCCCCCTCTGGTTGACCCCGTGTATCCCTTTTACCTTCCTTTTGTTGGAAGGTTCCCAACCCATCATGTTTCTTCGGTCAAAAGGAAGCTCAGGTCTACAGATCTTTGTGGCACTTCGAGTTGAAATTTTGCAGCTAGACCATGCTCCCATTCATGGGGGTGGTTGATAATTCAACCACTGGTCCTTTCTTTATTAACTGATTTCTTACCTTGAGATCCGAAGGAGGTTTGTCATCGTCATCAAGAAAAATTTGGGGTTATTTGGTATAATGAACCCTCTTGTATAGTTTTCACATTCTTCCTCTAGTGATATCATGGCTAGTACTTTCAAGGCTTCACCCCCACCGTCAGTTATTGGTAACCCAAACAATAATACATTTATATTGTTCCCATGCCTCAACATGGTAATACTATTTTATGATTAATTACAAGCTAGTGGAAACAGGGTGTTACAATTCCCTCCCCCTTAAAGGAACACTGTCCTCGGTGTTCTTTCTCAAAAACTCCAGTCACGCCTTTCTTATTCAGTTGTTTCAGAAATCTCGATCCTTCTTCCCCGGTCAGGCTCTTTTTTAGACCCTTAATCTTGGTCACCTGCTTTCAATAATTCTTGGACAAAAATCACGTTAATCATAGTCTTATGCGAAAACATTGCATAAAAAATTCTAGGAAAATTTTCATAATCTTAGCACAATAATTATATGTACAGTTTGTGGATTTGTATCCACATGGTTGTTTTGTTATCCAGGCTCATTGTTTTTCCTTGACATACCTATTGGGTGCATGAGCCCAATTCAATAGTTTACAAGAACTATCATGGTTTCATCTTCCTTGCAGTCACTCACCCTCCCGGCCCAGGCCCAGGCATGCAACTTCCTTATTGCACATCCATCGCTATATGTGATGGACTCAACCTTGAGTTAGCTTTAGTTGTTTACCAAATATTCCCTTTAAGGAATATAAACATGCATCTTTGTTAACTTACATATACGATGTACTTAACCAATTTCATAATCCTAAGCCTACATGTAGTTGTCATAGGTATATGGTGCAGACCCCCCATCTCTCCAAGGGTTGTGTGAACTCCCAGTCTTAGGATCTTCTTAAGACTGAACTGAAACAGTCTTTGATTCCCTGTTGGAACCTCTAAGAAAAAATCCACAAGTATTTACAAATTTCAGCTCGCATGTACAAGTCCTAAATGTGAGTCTCTTCCACGTGACCACGCCTTGTGACCACACGCCTACCCAAAAAGGTGCATCCCGATTTCCCGTATCGGTGATATGAGTCAATCGACTCCCTATCCTTCAAACTCCTGATACTTGAAATGTTGAAATTTTGGATCAGATCAACAGTCACCAACAACTCTCCAACTAACGATTGTGATTATGTCGCGATTTCGTGTTTCGCAACTTCGAGACTTCTGTTATGAAGCACCTCGAATCCTTTGATCCACGAAATTGCGAAATTTTGGAGTTCTCAATCTAACAATCCTAATTCTTCCACGATCTGATGGCTCAGATCTCGTCAGGGTTTCACGTATCGAGATTTCACGATTTTGCTTATCGATGATATCGAAAGACCTTTCACTTTCGTTCTCCCGATCCCCGAAATTGCGAAATTATCTCTAGAAAAGCAACGGTCTAGATCACTCCTTGATCAACGACTATGATCCTTTTGCGAATTTCACGTTGCTTCTTCAAAGTCCTTTGGTTTTGTGAAATTTCGATATCTCCTCGCAACTAACCAGTGCACTACTTCTCTGATATCTAACAACTTGGAATATTTGGGCTCTTTCTGAATGGATCTTGACCCTCGATCTTATACAATATTCAAAATTCTTTTCTAAAGGATTTCTCCCGCTCAATCCTCCGTACTGGTTCTTTCTTCGAACTTCAGTTTTCTGCGCTTCACCTTTGAATGCCTCAACTCTTCGAAACTTATAAACTTTTTCTATGTGTTTCCTCTTGAGACTTAAAACCACTACTCCTCCTGAGCTTCTCGCAATTGAAATTTAAATCTCACTCCTTGCGCACATTTTCACTCTATGTATTTTTCAAAAGACTTTCTAACACCCTCCTGGAATACTCTGCGCTCAACCTCCGAAGCTTTCAAACTTTAACAATCTTGTATCTATAGGCACTCCCTATGCTCTATATGCACAATCACCATATGAAATTTCCCTGTTATCTCTTCTGAGATTTAAAGTTACTTACAGGACTAATCTCACAGTCATAACTCATATGGATGTTACCCTCTCTTTATGGGAACAACCAACAAGGGTCACTTTTGGGAATTAGCAACAGTCCCAAAGGACTCCTCTTAATCATGCTTAAATAGATTATCCATCTTGTCGATCCTAACCATTATAGGTCAGGTAATCTGACTCAACATATTTTCATCAGTCCTCTCGATCATGAGGATTTATATACTCAAGGTTTAGTCTTCAATAATGCAGTAATTATAACTTGCTAAGGATCCTACCAGTCCTTACCAGATTTCCTAAACCATGAAGGAATTCCTCATGAGGGTCTTAATACTTACCTAACCAGCCATCCCAATTACAAGAGACTCTACCTACTTTAGTAGGTAGACATTGTCACACTATAACAGAACAACTCAGTTCATGTCCCTTGTCTCACTTGTATAGCTTCATAGCACAATTTCTTCCACATATATCATTCACATTCATGTCTTATCAGTAATATTGATTAGTACATCCCTACTCCTATAAGAGTAGTTATCATTTTGATAGAGGAACAATATAATTCCTTTGCTTAATTCCATAGGAATTCCCAAATTACAGTTTCATTCTGCAGTCCTTCTCCTTAAGGATTTGATACAGATAATAAACCTTATTCCAAAGGTATAATTACCTTCCAACATGCATCATCTTAACGTTAGTGAACATAATATCATGATTGTTCTTCAGCCCATCAAGGCTTGTTTCTGAATCATGCCTTGCTAGATAGGGTAGGGTGGTACGCTCTCTTCCTTTAGGTTTTCTAAGAAAGAAAAATCACTTGACTCTTTCATGAGCCCAAGCAGGCCAAGTGTTGTAACCATGCTCTGATACCATTTTGTAACACGCCCACGATAGGCATAATTTTTTTTTTGATTTTCTTAAAGGATAGGAACTCCATTCATGGTTCCTAATTTGGAAGGTTAGGGAACCAGTCCGAACTCCTGGTCAAGGATAGTTATGAACTCTGTTTAGATGGAGCAGCTCATAGATTTCCTGCGGTAATATCACGAACAAATCCACAGGTCCTTTTTATGAAACTTCGCCTATGTGACTAAGCACCAAGTGCAAGCCTCTATTCCACGCGACCACGGGCTATGACCGTGTGCCTACCCAAAAGCGTTTCGAGTCTTTTCATGTCAGGAATTTAATGTATAAGCCACCCCTTACTCCCAAAACTCCCGAGACATGAAAAGGGCTTAACGACCATTAGCTCCCTCCGCTCACATGACCATTCCCATGACCACAGGCTTAACCTAAAGGGCATGTCTCATTTCGTGACTTCGGGACTTTCGATGAAGGGCGCCCCAACTCCTCCAACTCCTGAGCTCTGAAAAGGGATAACGATTCCTTAGCTCCCCCTTTGGCCTCCGTCCATCTGACCATTCACTATGACCCAAGGCCAAACTCTCAAGTGCGGCGGAATCTCACGTATTGTGAGTTCTCACGGATTCCCTCCTTGAATTCTTTAAGTCACAAGTTAGTGAAATGATAAGATTTCACCATGTGTCCTCCTTGATGAACGACCATGATCAAATCAGGATTTTTCACATTCCGAGTTCGAATAGTATGTTCTTTGACCTTCTTTCTCTATGAGTCAGCAAAATACTGAGCTCTTGCCATGTGTCCTTTCCAATAGACGGTCCTGATGGTTTTGGAAACTCTCTTGTGCACTTTTCTCTAGATCCAACAATTGTTGGTCCATGTGTCAGATCCGATGGCTCAGATCTATTCTCCTCCTGCACGCTCTTCACATTGTCTGGATGTGGATTCCAACARTACAAATCTTCTCATCTGCTCGATCCAACAGTTGTTTGTCCACGTGCCCAGATCTGACGGCTCAGATATGATCTCCTCCTGTGCTCGTAATTTCTCCCGTCTTGGAAGAATTCGATGCTTCGAAGGTATCGACCTTCGATCTTCTACTGTGAGTTGACTATTGGATCTCGCCAACACTTACGAAAAGTGTTGTCCCTCCTGAGATTTCTCACCCTGGAACCTCGAAGGGCTTCTCAAACCTCTTCTTTCCTCGTAGAGAGCCTGTGCATATCTTCACTACCTCTCCTGAGTTTAACAGACTCTGTCCTCCAAGAGAATCAGAAGGACTATGAGGGTTGACATGCATACATGTAACTATACCTAAGGTTGACGAACTCACTGTCGCGACTCTAGCTTAAGACACTACATAAATCAAGCATTTATGAGAACAAATCATCTTCGAACCATATAACTTCTCACTTTCCTAATTATACAACCAAGCAGAAATATAAGGGATAGAGTATATCCATTAAGCATTCATTCACATTCCTGAAAACATTCATAGTATATCCAATTCATACAGAAGATATGTGATTACTTATCTATTACAGGAGGTACCATCTAACTGACTGTGGGTGTTCATCTTTCCACCCGACCATAGGATAAGAGGCATTCATTCTTAGCACTCTGTCCACCCCCGTGCCAAGCCATGATATCACCAGGGAAATCTTATAGTTCTCAAGGATTCCTTCTTTGTTCATCTTCTGCTTGGGTTTTGTTCTCTGCAACTCTCAGATATTTTTCTTTGTTATGGCCTCGGCGAGATTTATCATATGCTCACCCAACATCAAACTCACAACCTTCTCTTAATTATGCCCCAGAGATCTCTGTGCATCTCCTTTACGAGCTTTCCCTCTCGTATCCTGTCCCCCTCTTGCTGTCCCTATGTATCCCTTTTACCTTCCTTCTCTTGGAAGGTTCCCGACTCATCACGTTTCTTCTGTCAGAAGAAATCTCAGGTCTGAAGATCTTTGTGGTACTTTGGGATGGCATTCTGCAACTAGACCATTCTCCCATTCATGGGGTTGGCTGATAATTCAACCACTGGTCCTTTCTTCAATAACTGATTTATTTTCTTGGGATCTGAAGGAGGTTTGTCATCCTCATCAAGGGAAATTTGGGGTTATTTGGTATAACGAACCATCTCGTATAGTTTTTGCATTCTTCCTCTAGTGATATCATGGCCAGTACTTTCAAGGCTTCACCCCCATAGTCAGTTATTGGCAACTCAAACAATAATACATTTATATTGTCCCCATGCCTCAGCATGGTAATCCTATTTTATGATTAATTACAAGCTGGGGGAAACAGGGTGTTACATACTGCCTCAACCCAATATTCATTTGACAAATGTTTGGCTACCAACATACTACACGCCATTGCCATGATGGTTCTATTCTTTCTCTCTGCGACACCATTTTGTTGTGGTGTATATCACACAGTAAATTGATTTTAGATGCCATGAACTTTATAAAAATTATGAAATTATCTTGAAATGTATTCTCCTCCTTTGTCAGTTCTTAGACACTTGATGTAATAACCACTTTGTTTCTCCACAAGTTATTTAAACTGTTGAAAACAACCTAATGCGCCAGATTTATGCTTCAGGAAATAAATCCATGTATTTCTTGAGAAGTCATCAATGAATGTCAGAAAATAAGTACTTCTTCCTATGGATTTTGTTTGCATTGGTCCACAAATGTTTAAATGTACTATTTCCAGTGGAGCTCTTTCTCTGTAAGACTTTCCACCTGGAAATGATTCTCTGTGTTGCTTTCCAAATATGCAACCTTCACATATCCTTTCTAGTTTTTCAATCAATGGCAAACCTTTTACCATATCCTTTGTGTGTAGCAGCTTCAAACCTCCAAAGTTAAAATGTCCAAATCTGAAATTCCATAACCAGGAATCATCTTGTATTTCAGATTGGAATGTTGCTTTTATCTCTATTCAATTTTATCTTTTCTTGATAGTGCACCCACTATTTTCCTCATTACAACTGCACACACTTTATACTAAAAATGTAGTCTCTCATTGCGCATCTTATGCTTTACTAACAAATAGCATTGTATTCTTCTTCTTGGTTGGCTTCAATGTCAAAGGGAACATTCTGTTACTTGCATTTGGATTCTTTCAATTAGTTGATTGCTTGGGCATTTATCCATAATCACACAATGATTATCTTCCATGTAGATTATGTATCCTATCTATAACAATTGTCATGTTCTCATAAGATTATGCTTCAGACCAAAAACATAATATACTTCTTACATAACTTCCTGTTATGCTTGGTTAGGTAAAAATTTTATACTGCCTTTGTCTAAGACAATGACTTGGATATCTACTCCAAGTATAACCTTGGTTTGGAATGACTCATCCAAACTAGAAAACAGATCTATGTTCCCTATCATGTGGTTACAACATCCTGAATCTAAATACCATATGTCACATGGACTTTCTTGAGCAATATTGCATTCAACTGGGGATATTATAGGTATTTCTATAGTGCACGCCATAAACATAGGACAAGTTTCGTTATATGCGTTATTTGACTGTTCTTAGCTTTTTTTGTTCTGATTATACTGTCTCTTTCTGCACTCATATGCATAATGTACATACCTTTTACAGTAATGGAATTTAATATTTAATTTGTTAGTTCTCTGACTACTTGGTTGACTGGTACTTGGGTTTGGTCCTCTTCCACCAATATTTCCAGGACTACTGCTACATCCACCTCTGACAAAACATCTTCCTTTGCCTCTAGAGTTATCACTCCCTCTTCCTTTTCCACGGCTTACGTATGACTACACGGAAAATGCATTATGTAATCACATAGTTGACCTATTCAATCAGTTTTCATGATTAATGAGGGAAGCTTGCAGTTCATCTACGCTAAACCGACTCAAGTCTTTGTTCTATTCTAGAGTCACAACAAGGGTATCAAATTTAGGAGGAAGACTCCTAAGAACATTTTCAACAACTTTTATGTCTTTAATGGTTTCACCATGAGACTTAATCTAATTTATCAGGCCAATGACATGGGTGTCGAATGAATCTACTGTATATGTATCTTTCATTGACAGGGTCGCAAAATATCTTCTAAATATTTGCAGTTTTGCAGTCTTTACTTTGTCCTTACCTTGATAAGAGGATTGTAATATGTCCCATGCCTCTTTGTATTTCATTGTTGATGCAACTCTTGGAAGTATGATATCATACATGGATTGATGTATGTAAAACAACACGTTTCCATCCTTCCTCCTTTGGTATTTCAAGACACCCTTCTTAGCTTATGTGAGGGAATTATATGTTTCCTGATATACTGGTTCCACATAGCCATTCTCGACTATATCCCATACATATTGACCTCAGAACAGTGCCTTCATGGTCAAGGACCAAATCTCATAATTCTTGAATGTAAAAGTGGGAGGTTGCAGATTTGAGGTAGAAGGACTCAGACTTATATGGACTCAGAGTGTAACTTCCTGTAAAATTAAAGAAGACTATATATTAAAGACGACCATAAATACTAATGACTAATCAACTACTTAACTAAAATCGAGAAGATAAATATTGGATCCATTTATAATTCTCCTGCTTGCCGACTGACTTTTGAGTAAACATGCAAATTTTCACTTGCAGACTGTCAGACTAACTGGCTACAAATTCAGCTGATTGACAAAAAAATACTGAGATAATGACTGACAGAAAAATCAATAGAGACGTAAATATATCATCGACTTGTAATTACTATTTCCAACACTCCCCCTTAATTTATAAGTAGGTGGGATTACAGAAGAAAATTACATCAAAAATTGAGTTTACAAATTTACTATCACTCATATGTTACTGCGCAAACTCCCACACTATTGCTCAAATGTTGAAATGCATCTCTTCCTGAAGACTTTGTGAAAATGGAACATGTTTCATGACTCTTGTACTTTG
>SNQJ01S0025694.1:16372-41428 GCA_010110895.2 Picea sitchensis
TTGTTGCAGACCAAGTGAGACAAAAGAGTATGGGGGGCTTGAAGGACTAATTCATACTTGTGATATATGAATAATGTCTAATGTATATGAGTGCATAATTGTAATCATGTAGACCATAAATAAAAGTCTACGTATGAGTGAAATATGAGCATAAGGAGAGAAATTAGGTATGAATATCTCATGGATTGAGTTGAGATATTTAGGGAGATATTATTGGAGAAAGTTATGCATATGGTTTGAACTAATCATCTAATTATGACATAGACATTATGGTCACCTATCATTATTTAAAGGGACCAATTGTACAATACAAAGATACATTGGAATGATTTAATTAATAGAATTTCCTCCTTTGGGGGTTTCTGAGCTTAAACTCCTGATGTCCCTTGCTTATTTATGTGTTTAGTGTTAATGTTGCTACTCTTTAAAACCAACATTTGGTATCAGATCTTGTTAGAGGCTTCATCTCACTACTGTAATGCTCGCCATCGACACTTATCTCTGCTCTTAATTTATTCTTTCCATGAAAGCATACAACTGCAATTCTTCTTATGGTAGCATACAGATGTTGGACAATAGTGCATTGCTCATTTTTGGTTGAAGACATATGATTCATTGGTTTAGGATATGAGACGAGCCCATCCAGGATGTTGTATGGGTTGATATTTTGCATGAGTCGAGACGAAACACATAAAAAAGAGTTAGCGAATTGTCTTCACTAAGTTCATGGAATCTAGGGATGAGACGTTCATATTTGATCAAGTTCAAATGTGGGCATGGACATTTCCAAACTAAGTTACAACATTTCCATATACATTTTTCTTGATTTTATAAATCCATTTGACACTTATCACATCCTTATCTTCAGGTACATCTACCTATTTCCATGTTTGATTGTTCTTTGTGCATTTGATTTCTTCATCCATGGCTTGTTCCCATACATCATCTTTGACAACTTCTTCAAAAGTTAATGGATCATCGGGATTTCATGATTTCACATATCAATGATATCGAAATACCTTTCACTTTCGTTCTCCTGATCCCTGAAATTGTGAAATTATCTCTAGACAATTAACGGTCCAGATCACTCCTTGATCAATGACTATAATCTTTTCGTGAATTTCACGTTGCTTCTTCCAAGTCCTTTGGTTTTGTGAAATTTCGATATCTCCTTGAAACTAACCAGTGCGCTATTTCTGAATGGATCCTGACCCTTGATCTTATCCAATCTTCAAAATTATTTTCTGAGCGATTTCTCCCTCTCAATCCTCCGTACTGGTTCTTTCTTCGAACTTCAGTTTTCTGCGCTTCACCTTTGAACGCCTCAACTCTTGGAAACTTACAAAAATTTTCTAAGTGTTTCCTCTCGAGACTTAAAACCACTACTCCTCCTGAGCTTCTGGCAATTGAAATTTAAATCTCACTCCTTGTGCACATTTTCACTCTATGTATTTTTCAAAAGACTTTCTAACTCCCTCATGGAATACTCTGTGATCAACCTCCGGAGCTTTCAAAATTTAACACAAACTTGTTTCTATATGCACTCCCTGCGCTCTATATGCACACTTGGCATACGAAATTTCCCTGTTATCTCTTCTGAGATTTTAAGTTACTTACAGGACTAATCTCATAGTCATAACTCATACAGATGTTACCCTCTCTTTATGGGAACAACCAACAAGGGTTAATTTTGGGAATTAGAAACAGTACCAAAGGACTCCTCTTAATCTTGCTTAAATATATTATCCGTGTTGTCGATCCTAACCATTATAGGTCAGGTAATCTGACTCTACATATTTTCATCAATCCTCTCGATCATGAGGAGTTATATACTCAGGGTTTAGTCTTTTAATAATCTAGTAATTATAACTTGCTAAGGATCCTACCAGTCCTTACCATGTTTCCTAAATCATGAAGGAATTCTTGATGAGGGTCTTAATTCTTACCTAACCAACCATCCCAATTGCAAGAGACTCTACCTGCTTTAGTAGGTAGACATTGTCACACTATAACAGAACAACTCAGTTCATGTCCCTTGTCTCGCTCGTGCAGCTTCATAGCACACTTTCTTCCACCTCTCTAATTCACATTCAGGTCTTATTAGTAATATTGATCAGTACATCCCTACTCCTATAAGAGTAGTTATCATTTTGACAGAGGAACAATATAATTCCTTTGATGAATTCCGTAGGAATTCCCAAATTTTAGTTTCATTTTGTAGTCCTTCTCCTTAAGGATTTGATGCAGATAATAAACCTTATTCCAAAGGTAGAATTACCTTCCAACATGCATCATATTAACCTTAGTGAACATAACATCATGATTGTTCTTCAGCACATTCAAGCTTGTGTCTAAATCATTGCCTGCTAGATAGGGTAGGGTAGTATGCCCTCTTCCTTTAGGTTTTCTAAGAAAGAAAAATTACTTGACTCTTTCATGAGCCCAAGCAAGCCAAGTGTTGTAACCATGCTCTGATACCATTTTGTAACACACCGACGATAAGAATAATTTTTATTTTTATTTTCTTAAAGGATAGGAACTCCATTCATGGTTTCTAATTTGGAAGGTCTGGGAACTAGTCTGACCTCCTGGTCAAGGATAGTTCTGAACTCTGTTGAGCTGGAGCAGCTCATCGATTTCCTGTGGGAATCTCACGAACAAATCCATAGGTCCTATTTATGAAACTCCGCCTATGTGATTAGGCACCAAGTGCAAGCCTCTATTCCACGCGACCACGGGCTGTGACCGCGCACCTACCCAAAAGTGTTTCGAGGCTTCACATGTCAGGGATTTAACGTATAGGAAACCCCTTACTTTCCAACTCCCGAGATGAGAAAAGGGCTTAACCACCATTAGCTCCCTCCACTCACGTGACCATTCCCATGACCACAGGCTTAACCTAAAGGGTGCGTCTCATTTCGTGACTTGAGGACTTTCGATGCAATGCACCCCAACTCCTCCAATTCTTGAGTTTCGAAAAGGCCTAACGATTCCCTACCTCCCCCTTTGGCCTCCGTCCATGTGACCATTCAATATGACCTGAGGCCAAACTCTAAAATGCAGCAGAATCTCGCGTATCGTGAGTTCTCACGGATTCCCTCTTTGACTTCTTCAAGTCGCGAGTCAGTGAAATGATGAGCTTTCACCATGCATCCTCCTTGATGAATGACCACGATCAAATCACGATTTTGCACATCACGAGTTCGAACAGTATGTTCTTTGACCTTCTTTCTCTACGAGTAAGAGAAATACTGAGATCTTGCCATGTGTCCTTTCCAATGGATGGTCCTGATGGTTTTAGAACTTCTCTTGTGCACTTTTCTCCAGATCCAATGACTGTTGGTTCATGTTCCAGATATGATGGCTCAGATCTATTCTCCTCTTGCACACTCTTCACATTGTCTAGACGTGGATTCCAACAGTCCATATATTCTCCTCTGATTGATCCAACAACTGTTGGTCCACGCGCCAAGATCTGACGGCTCAGATATGATCTCCTCCTATGCTCATAATTTCTCCCATCTTGGAATAATTTGACGCTTCGAAGGTATCGAACTTCGATATTCTACTTCGAGTCGACTATTGGATCTCGCCAACACTTACGAAAAGTGTTGTCCCTCCTGATCTTTCTCACCCTGGAACCTCAAAGGGCTTCTCGAACCTCTTCTTTCCTCACAGAGAGCATGTGCGTATCTACAATACCTCTCCTGAGTTTAACAGACTCTATCCTCCAAGAGACTTAGAACGACTATGAGGGTTGACATCCATACATGTAACTATACCTAAGGTCAAAGAACTCACTGTCGCGACTCTAGCTTATGACACTACATAAATCAAGCATTTATAAGAACAAATCATGTTCGAACCATATAACTTCTTACTTGCCTAATTATACAACCAAGCATAAATAGAAGGGATATAGTATATCCTTTAAGCATTCATTCACATTCTTGAAAAAATTCATAGTATATCCAATTCATACACAAGATATGCAATTGCTTATCTATTATAGGAGGTATCCATCTAACTGACTATGGGTGTTTGTCCTTCCACCTGAACATAGGCTCAGAGGCATTCATTCTTATCACTCTGGCCACCCCCGTGCCAAGCCATGATATCACCAGGGAACTCTCATAGTTCTCAAGGATTCCTTCTCTATTCAGCTTCTACTCGGTTTCTGTTCTCTGTAACTCTCAGATATTTTTCTCTGTTATGGCCTCGACAAGATTTATTAGATGCTCACCCAGCATCAAACTCACAACCTTCTCTTAATTAGTCCCCAGAGAGCTCTGCGCATCTCCTTTATGAGTTCTCTTAATTAGTCCCCAGAGAGCTCTGCGCATCTCCCTCGCGAGCTTACGCTCTCATATCCTCCCCCCTCTTGTTGTCCCCGTTTATCCCTTTTACCTTCCTTCTGCTGGAAGGTTCCCAATCTTATCGTGGTTTCTTCTAATGTAAGGAAGCTCGCCCCGCAGATCTTTGTGGTACTTTGGGCTAACATTCTCTAGTCAGACCATGCTCCCATTCAAGGGTTGGTTGATAATTCAGCCATTGTTCCTTTCTTCATTAACTGATTTCTTTTCTTGGGATCCGAAGGAGGTTTTCATTCTCATCAAGGGAAATTTGGGTTTATTTGGAAAGTACGAACTTATAGTTTTCACATTCTCCTCTAGTGATATCATGGTTAGTACTTCAAAGCTTCACCCCCACAATCAGTTATTGGCAACTCAAACAATAATACATACATTTATATTGTCCCTGCATTAATTACAAGCTAAGTGGGAAATGTGGTGTTACATAACGTTTCAACCCAATATTCATTTGACAAATGTTTAGCTTCCAACAAATTGCACGTTATTTCCATGATGGTTCTATTCTTTCTCTTTAGGACACCATTTTGTTGTGGTGTATATGACGGAGTAAATTGCTTTTAGATGCCATGAACTTCTTATAAAAATTCAAATCATAATGTCATTCTACCGTCAGCTCGACACTTTATGTAATAACCACTCTGTTTCTCCACAAGTTATTTAAATTGTTGAAAACAACCTAATGCGTCAGATTTATGCTTTAGAAATAAATCCATGTCTTTCTTGAGAAATCATCAATGAATGTCAGAAAATAAGTACTTCTTCCTATGGATGTTGTTTGCATTGGTCCAAAAATATATGAATTTACTATTTCCAGTGGATATTTTACTCTATAAGACTTACCAACTGAATGATTCTTTGTGTTTCTTGCCAAATATGCAACGTTCACTTATTCTTTCTGGTTTTTCAATCTATGTCAAACCTTTTACCATATCCTTTGTGTGTAGCAGCTTCAAACCTCCAAAGTTCAAATGTCCAACCAGCCCCATAACCACGAATCATCTTGTATTTCAGATTGAAATGTTGCCTTCATCTATGCACCATTTTCTCCTTTCTTAATACCATGCACACTATTTTACTCGCTAGGAACTGCACACACTTTCTACTGTAAATGCAGTGTCTGAATGCGCATATTATGATTCACCAACAAATAACATTGTATTCTTCTTTCTTTATTATTTTAAATGTCAAAGGGATACATTTTGTTACTTTGTCATTTTGGATTCTTTCACTGAGTTGATTTCTTTGGCATTTATCCATAATCACACAATGATTATCTTCCATGTAGATTATGTATCCCTTCTGTAATAGTTGTCCTGCTAAGCTCATAAGAGATTAAGTGCTTCGCACTGTAAACATAATATATCTCATACATAACTTCTTGTTATGCTTTCTTAGGTAAAATTTTTATACTACCTTTGCCTAAGAAAATGACTTGGATATTTGTCTAAAGTATAACCTTGGTTTTGAATGACTCATCCAAACTAGAAAAAACAGATCTATGTTTCCTATCATGTGGTTACAACATCCTTAATCTAAATACCATATGTCACATGGACTTTCTATACCATTGCATTCAACCGATATTATAGGATTTCTACAAGGTAACGCCATAAACATAGAAATAAGTTTCCATTATTTATGTTGTTTGACTGATATTGAATTTGCTTGTTCTAATTATACTATGTCTTCTTGCACTCATATGAATAATGTACATACCTTTACAGAATGGAATTTAATCTTACTTTTGTTGTTCTCTCTGGACTACTTGGATGATTGACTAGTATTTGGGTTTGGACCTCTTCCACTAGTATTTCCAAGACCACTACTGAGTCCACCTCTAATAGAACTTCTTCCTCTACGTCTAGAGTTATCTCCCCCCTTCCTTCCTTTTCCATAGCTTACATATGTCTGTGTGGAAAATGCATTATGTAATGGCATAGTTGACCTATTCAATCGGTTTTCATGATTAATGAGGGAAGCTTTGCGCTCATCTAGGCTAAACCAACTCAAGTCTTTGCTCTTCTAGAGTCACAACAGTAGTCAAATTTAGAGGAAGACTCCTAAGAACCTTTTCAAAACTTTTTATGTCTCAATGGTTTCACCCATGAGATTCTAATCTGATTTATCGCCAGACGACATGGGTGTCAAAACAATTCCATCAGATATGTATCTTCTTTACTGGGATGTGGTGTCAAAATATCTCTAAGAATTTGTAGTTTGAAGTCTCGACTTTGTCCATACCTTGATAAGAGGATTTTAATATGTCCCATGCCTCCTTATCTTGCTTTGCTAATGCAAATCTTGGAAGTATGCTCTCATGGATCCGATGTATGTAAAACAACACGCTTTCCATCCTTCTTCCTTTTGTCTTCAAGACACCTTCCTCAGGGTATGTGAGGGAATTATATGTTTGCTGATATACTAGTTCCACATAGCCATTCTCGACTATATCCCATACATATTGACCTCTAAACAATGCCTCATGGTCAAGGACCACATCTCATAATTATTGGATGTAAAAGTGGGAGGTTGTAGATTTGAGGTAGAAGCCATTTTTCACTTTTCAATAGAGTTCCCACTCTTGAACTTGTTCGGATAGAACCTTCTCTTATTCACACTTGTTTTTGATCAACCTTTCTCTGATACCAGATCTAGGATCTAGTGAGAAATGACCAAATCTTGGATCCACAATGCACAAGGAAACTTTGCACAATGCGGTGACAAAATATTGTGCGCCACAAAATTCGTCACTGAACACTCAGGACATCGTCATGCAATTCAAAGACTACACAAAATCCGTTGTGCTATAATATAAAACGCTTTAAAATACAATTTATAAATGCAGAATAACAATCTTATATGCTTAGCACACAAAACTCGCAAATACAAATTTCTTGATATTAATAAACTTCGGCGCACTGTGCGCGGTTACAAACTACAATAAAAATATTAGCTTCGACTCTAATGAATTATTCTACTGACTTTACAAACACATAGCTTGTGCTCACACTTCTTCAACTATTTGGATTTTATTATTCCTCTCTATTTCTCTGCATCCTCTGTGCATCTATTATGCAACATCTTCGACTAACAAAGGACTCAGACTTATATGGACTCGGTCTTTAACTTCCAGTAAAAGTAAAGAAGACTATATATTAAAGACAACCATAAATACTAATGACTAATAAACTACTTAACTAAAATCGAGAAGATAAAGATTGGATCCATTTATAATTCTCCTGCTTGTCGACTGACTTCTGAGTAAACATGCAAATTTGCACTTGCAGACTGTCAGACTATCTGACTACAAATTCAATTGATTGACAAAAAAATATTGACATAATGACCGACAGAAAAATCAATAGAAACGTAAATATATCACCGACTTGTAATTACTATATCCAACACTCCCCCTTAATTTATAAGTAGGTGGGATTACAAAAGAAAATTACATCAAAAATTGAGTTTACAAATTTACTATCACTCATATGTTACTGCGCAAACTCCCACACTATTGCTCAAATGTTGAAATGCATCTCTTCCTAAAGACTTTGTGAAAATGTTTGCGAATTAATCTTTTGACCCACAAAACTCTAAACATATCTCTTTGTTATTCACCAATTATTTGATAAAATGATACCATGTATCAATGTGCTTAGTTTTCTTGTGAAATACATGATTCTTTGATAACATGATGGTCGAATTGTTGTCACAAATAACTGTTGTTGTTTCCTGTTGTTCCTGCAAAAAATATTTTAACATTCTTCTCATCCAAACTACTTGACAATCTACACTTGTAGTTGTGACATACTCTACTTATGTTGAAGAAAGAGTCACTATGGGTTGCTTCCTTGATTCCCATGACACCATACTTGTTCCAAAATGAAATGTGTACCCATAGGTACTTTTCCTATCATATATGATGCCTCCACAATCATTGTCAGTGTATCGAATTAGTTTGAAATCTTTTGAAGTAGAGTACTTTATGGAAAAACCTTTTTTTCCATTCACATATCTCAGGATTCTCTTTCCTACCTTCCAATAAGATTCTTTTGGCGTTTCCATGAACCTTGAAATTAGACTCACTCCATACATAATATCATATCTTGTCGTTGTGAGATACATAAGACTACCTACCATCCTTTTAAACAGTGTGGGATCCAGTTTGGACCCTTTATCTTCCTTGCTTAACTTCAATCCCGTTATGTCAGGTGTTGGTGCTGCTTTTGAATTTATCATATTGAATATTTCTATAATTTCATACGCATACATAGACTGTGAGATAAATATACCAGTTTTGGACTAGTGAACTTCAATTTCCAAAAAATATCTCATAAGCCCTAAATCAGTGACTTCAAATTCATCCTTCATGAGTGGCATGAATTCTTTTATACCAAAATCATTTGTAAATATAAAATCATCTACATATAAGCAAACAATTAACATGTTACCTTTCTGATCTGCTTTGATGTATAGTGTTGGCTCACTTTCATTTCTCTGAAATCCATTTTGTGTGAGATAGGAATCTATGCAATTGTGCCAATCTCCTGGAGATTTCTTTAATCCATACAGTGATCTCTTCAATGTGTACAGTTTGTCTTCATGTCCTAGAACCTCATAACCTTGTGGTTGTTCCACATATACTTCTTCTTCTAAGTTTCCACTCAAAAATGTTGACTTTACATCCATGTGATAAACTAACCACTTGTAGTGTGCGACAATGGATAGCACTGTTCTGACTGTGTCCATGCACACAACTCATGCATATGTTTCCTTGAAATCAATTACAAGGTGTTTTGTAAAGCCTCTTGCAACTAACCTTGCCTTGTGTTTCTGTACATTTCCATCTGCATCTTGCTTAGTTTTATAAATCCATTTGACAGTTATCATGTCCTTATCTTCAAGTACATTTAGAAATTTCCATGCTTGATTGTTCTCTATGCATGTGATTTCTTCATCCATGGCTTGTGCCCATACATCATCTTTGACAACTTCTTCAAAAATCAATGGATCATCTATTTGTGAAAACAGAGAAAAAAATTGAAAATGAATTTGATGCGTCTTCATTATAGATGTCTTGCATATTTCTTGTATTTCTTGGTAACATATTTGCTAAATTTGGATCTGGGGATGTAGAACTGCTTGGAATTCTTTTTGATGTTTGTTGCGCTCTAGGTGTAGACTCCGCACCTGTTGTTCTTACTGGAATATTTTTCACTGTGATTTGTGTCGTAGTGTCAGGTGTATAAAGAACTACGCACCGACCTGTGCATGGTGTTTGAACCATTTCACCTTCGGTGTCATCATGATCCATCGCATCAATAATTTTTACTATCTTTTTTATTCTTCCATTCCATGCTTCATTCTCCATGAAATGAAAATCGTGACTGATTATGAATTTTCTTGCGACAGGGTCATACATCTTGTATCCTTTTGTGTCTTCAGAATACCCAACAAATATACATTTTTGTCCTTTTTTTTCTAACTTATTTCTCAGCTCATATGGAACATGTGCTTATGAAACACAACCAAAAAAAATTAAATGCACCACACTATGCTTCAATCCTGTCCAGGCTCCCTGAGGAACTCTATTCTTCGCACTCTTTGTCGAACATTTTTTCAATATGGATACTGCATTTGCTACTACCTCATCCCAATACTCATTTGCAAATGTTTGGCTACCAACCTATTGTGCGCCATTTCCATGATGGTTATGTTCTTTCTCTTTGTGACACCATTTTGTTGTGGTGTATATCTCGTAGTAAATTTCTTGTAGATGCCATGAACTTTACAAAAGTTATAAAATTATCCTGAAATGTATTCTCATCCTCTGTAAGTTCTTAGAAACTAGATGTAATAACCGCTATGTTTCTCCACAAGTGATTTAAACTGTTGAAAACAACCCAATGCGTCAGATTTATGTTTTAGGAAATAAATCCATGTCTTTATTGAGAAATCATCAATGAATGTCAGAAAATAAGTATTGCCTCCTATGGATGTTGTTTGCATTGATCGACAAATGTCTGAATGTACTATTTCCAGTGGAGCTCTTGCTCTGTAATACTTTCCAAGTGGAAATGATTCTTTGTGCTGCTTGCCAAATATGAAACCTTCACATATCCTTTCTCGTTTTTCAATCAA
Source organism: Picea sitchensis (assembly GCA_010110895.2). NCBI lineage: Eukaryota > Viridiplantae > Streptophyta > Pinopsida > Pinales > Pinaceae > Picea > Picea sitchensis. The sequence goes on from SNQJ01S0025694.1 coordinate 26,887, forward strand.
TGGAAAACCTTTTACCATATCCTTTTTGTGTAGCAGATTCTGACCTCCAAAGTTCAAATGTCCAAATTTGAAATGCCATAACTAGGAATTATCCTATATTTCATATTGGAATGTTTCTTTTATCTTTGCACCATTTATCTTTTCTTGATACTGCGCGCACTATTTTCCTCATTAGAACTACGCGTAATTTTTGTTGTAAATGGAGTGTCTCACTGCACATATTTTTCTTTACCAACAACTAGCGTTGTATTATTATTCTTGGTTGGATTCAATGTCAAAGGGACCATTCTGTTACTTTTCATATGAATTATTGCAATGAGTTGATTGTTTGGGAGTTTATCCATAATCACACAATGATTATATTCCATGTAGATCGTGTATCCCTTCTATAATAGTTTTCATGTGCTCATCAGATTATGATTTAGAATAGAAACATAATATACATCATACATAACTTTATGTTCTCCTTGATTAGTTAAAATGTTTATACTGACTTTGCCTAAGACAGTGACTTGGATATATGTTCAAAGTGTAATCTTGGGTTGGATTGACTCATACAAACTAGAAAACATATCTATGTTTCTTGTCATGTGGTTACCACAGCCTGAATCTAAATACCATATATCACATGGAGTTGCTTGAGCAATATTGCATTCAACTCGGGATACTGTAGTAATTTCTATAGTGTGCACCATAAACATAGGATGAATTTGGCTATTTGTGTTGTTTGATTGATCTTGACTTTGCTTGTTCTGATTATACTGTCTCTTTATGCACTCATATGCATAATGTCCATACCTTTTACAATAATGGCATTGAATCTTTGATTTGTCAGTTCTCTGACTACTTGGTTGACGGGTACTTGGGTTTGGACCTCTTCCACCAGTATTTCCAAGACTGCTACTGCATCCACCTCTAACAAAACTTCTTCCTCTACCTCTATATTTAACACTCCCTCTTCCTCTTCCATGGCTTACATATGACTGCGTGGAAAATGCATTCTCTAATGACATACTTGACCTATTCAATCTATGTTCATGATTAATGAGGGAAGCTTGCAATTCATCTAGGCTAAACTGACTCAAGTCTTTTCTCTCTTCTAGAGTCACAACAAGGGTATCAAATTTAGGAGGAAGACTCCTAAGTACCTTTTCAACAACTTTTTTGTCTTCAATGGTTTCACAATGAAACTTAATTTGATTTATCAAGCCAATGACATGGGTGTAGAATGAATCTACTATATCTGTATCTTTCATTGACAGATTCAAAATCTCTTCTAAGAATTTGTAGTTTTGCATTCTTTACTTTTTCGATACCTTGATAAGTGGTTTGTAATATGTCCCATGCCTCTTTGTCTTGCTTTGCTAATGCAACTCTTGGAAGTATGCTCTCATACATGGCTTGATGTATGTAAAACAATTCATTTTCATCCTTCTTTCTTTGGTATTTCAAGACATCCTTCTTAGCTTGTGTCAGGGCATTATATCTTGCTTGGTCTACTGGTTCCACATAGCCATTCTTGACTATATCACGTACATCTTGAACTCAAAACAGTTCCTTCGTGGTCAAGTTCCAAATCTCATAATTCTTGCGTGTAAAAGTGGGAGGTTGCATATTTGAGGTAGAAGCCATTTTTCACTTTTCAACAGAGTTTCTTCTCTTGAACTTGTTTTGATAGAACCTTCTCTTGATCATACTTTCTTTTGATCAACCTTCCTCTGATACAAAATATAGGATCTAGTGAGAAATGACCAAATATTGGATCCGCAACGCGAAAGGAAACTGTGCACAATGTAGTGACACAATACTACACGCGACAAGCTTCATCACTGAACACTCAGGACTTTGTCGCACGGTTCAGAGAATACACAAAATGTTGCGCGTTGTAATATAAAATGCTTTAAAATACATTTTATAAATGTGGAATAACAAACTGCTATGCTTAGCACATAAAATCAGAAATACGAATTTCTTGATATTAAAAAACTTTGGCGCACTGCGTCCGGTTACAAAATACAATAACAAGATGAGCTTCGGCTCTAATGACTTCTTCTATTGACTTTACAAACACAAATATTGTGCTCAGACTTATTCAACTCTTTATTTGTTGTTGTTCCTCTCTACTGCTCTGCATCCTCTGTGCATCTATTATGCATCATCTTCGACTAACAAAGCACTCAGACTTATATGGAGTCTGACTGTAACTTCCTGTAGAAGTAAAACCGACTCTATATTAAAGATGACCATAAATACCACTGACTCTTCAACTAATTAACTGAACTCGAGAAGATAAAGATCAACAAATTGTCGGTCTGACTGACTGACAATTCGACTGACTTACAAAAAACTACTAACGGAATGACTGACAGGCAAATCGGCGGAAACGTAAATATCTCACTGACTTGTAATTACTATTTCCAACAGTGGCCAATGAGCTTGCAGCAATTGATTGTTTGGTAGCGGCTAACAACTTAGCATGTTTTCTGCTCAATTTCTCGATTTCATTGCACAACTCAGGAATGTATTTAAAGACTTATGAAACGGTATTTGGAATGCTCAGTTTCTTCTGCAAATGATAATTCAATAGAAGAGAAAATTCAGTTTCAAGAATAAATTTAAAACATATATGTAGACCGAGTCAAAATCAGAAGTAAAGGACTCGGAGTCAAGTGATCCATACACAAAACCGTATTTTGGGAAAAAAAATCTTATATATAATACAAGGAAAACTAAATGGAAATCGAAAGATACCAATATACAATATACGAATTTATACATGTTACATATATTGATTCCAATTTATACATTCAGGCCTACTAATAAAATTCATTCCATTTTAACGATTTCGATCAGGTCTAGTGATAAAATTCATTCCGGTGATGTTATTTCGAATCCATTGCAACAGTTTACAATATAACAATTTATACATGTTACGTATATTGATTCCAATTTATACATTCAGGCCTACTAATAAAATTCATTCCATTTTAAGGATTTCGATCAGGTCTGGTGATAAAATTCACTCCGGTGATGTTATTTCGAATCCATTGCAACAGTTTACAAATTGACATTTTCAATTAGAAAAATGTGGCTTTAGGCCACATTTGTTTGTCTGTTTTCGACGTTTCTGACCAGACAAATGTAGCCTTCCCCTGAAGACCACATTTGTTATTTGTAAACTCTGTTGTGATGAATCCAAAAGAAAATCACCAAAATACAACTGATCGCAGATTTCTTCGGAATGTAAAAATTCATTCCATTTTTTAAGCAAAACTATTTTACAATATGGAAAGGATGTAGGTTTAGGGTTTACCTTTGGATTTAGATCAGGTAGCAACGAACATAGTTGGGAGTAGATTACTTTCAATTTATTTCGCCTGTGTCGTTTCCTGGCGTTATGAAAAGCCTTTTTTGTGATCGGCCCCGAATATTCCTCGCCATTGGGCTGCAACTCCGAGCTGTTTACTGGAAGGATCCACGGGGATTGGTGATGATAATATTTTTTATGCATGAATCCAAATTGAGTACTGGTGTATTCATCCAGGACGACAATATCAGTAGTTGGCAGCTGCTGATGATCAAATTTCCAACATCTAAGCAGAGTTATAATGGTTAGTTCATGATGGGCTTCCCATGGCGAATGTGGAGTTATGAAGAGTTATAGGTGAATGTGAAGAGTCCTCAAACCCCTTGGAAGATGAAAGAAAGAGTCATCTCTCAATGTATTTATGTTTGTCTCCCATCAATAAACATTTTTTAATGTGTGGAGTTATTCATATGTGGCCTATCAGTGGTATCAAAGCTAGGTTGATGTTTTTAGATAACTCCATGTATTTATGTTTACATGTTTTGGGTCAAAGTGTCTGTGTGATATAAGGCCAATGAGCCTAGCGTTGTAAATTGTAATCGCACTCAGATATATATTAATAAACTGCAGCATTGTTGTAGACCAAGTGAGACAAAAGAGTATAGGGGGATTGAAGGACTAATTCATACTTGTGATATATGAATAATGTCTAATGTATATGAGTGCATAGTTGTAATCATGTAGACCATAAATAAAAGTCTACGTCTGAGTGAAAGATGAGCATAAGGAGAGAAATTAGGTATGAGGATCTCATGGATTGAGTTGAGAGATTTAGGGAGATATTATTGGAGAAATTTATGCATACGGTTTGAGCTAATCATCTAATTATGACATAGTTGTTATGGTCACCTATCATTATATAAAATGACCAATTGTACAAGAGTTGCAACCTATCAACTCAGAGCTACAACCTATCTACTCATTGCAGTTCATTTATACAAGACATTGGGCCCAAATAGTATTTTAAGGTGTGTATTGGAACATGAACGACCCAGGGTTTTAGAAAAATCTCATGAAGGTATAGCTAGACGACACTATGCAAATAAAGCTACTGCGCAGGAGGTATTGCAGGTAGAATTATGGTGGCCAACAGTTCATAAAGATGCCAAGGAATATTACCAGAAATATGATGTCTGTCAGAGGGCTAGAAAACCCAACATAAGGGATGAGATGTCCCCAAGACCACAAGTAACTCTATAGGTATTTGAAAAATGGGAAATAGACTTTGTTGTACCTATTAATCTACCAGCAAAAAGGTCAAGAGAAAGATATATCATTACTGTGACCGAATACTTAACAAGATGGGAAGAAGCAACACGAGTCAAAGATTGTAGCAAAGAGACAACAACACACTTCTTATTTGACCAAGTGATCACCAGATTTGGATTTCCCATGATTTTGATGAGTGACCAAGGCACTCATTTTATTAATAATACCATCAGGGCTATGACTGAGGAGTTTGAAGTGTATCACCAGAAGAGTACACCATATCATCCTCATGAAAATGGGGTAGTAAAAGCTTTCAATAAGATTTTGGAAAATGATTTGACTAAGATCTGCAATGTTAACAGGGATGATTGAGACTTGAAAATACCAGCAATACTATGGGCATATAGGACCACATGAAAGAAGTTGGCAGTATATACACCATTTAGATTGTTGTATGGACAAGAAGTAATGGTGCGATTACAATTTCTGGTACCGAGTCTTTGCATAGCAGGAATTACCAACATGACATAAAGAGGCACAGTACAAGAGAGGTTAAGTCAATTAATGGAAATGAAAGAGGATAGGATTCTAGAAGGATTTCACCAGGAAGTACAAAAAGCAAGAGACAAATCCTGGCATGACAGACATATTAAAAACAAGAGCTTTAAGGAGGGAGACCTGGTTCTTCTCTATGACAGTAAATTTTTGCAACAACCTAGTAAGTTTAGAATGTATTGTCTAGGTCCATATGAAGTAAAGGTTGTCACAGACAGGAGATTTGTGGAGTTAAAGGATTTTGGAGGAACATAACTGAAAGGAATGGTCAACAATAGTCGACTGAAATTGTACAAAGACAATCAACCTACTAACTCTTAAAAGTTACAACATAGGAAGAAAGTCATGTACATAGTGTACTATAGTATATATTAGGAAAGAAAACTGATAAAAAGAAATAAAAAGAAGAAAAAGGAATACAAAAATAGAAAAAATAAAAAACATAAAAAGAGGAAGAAGTTGGTTGAACAACAAGAAAGTGGGAAAAAAGTCGCGCGCAACAATCACTGCGAAAACATAAAAATACGGCGCGTAGGAAAAAGTAGACTCGATGCAAATGCACAGAAAAAGTGAAAAACAATTACAATCAGGTCCATAAAGTGCAGAAATAATGTGTTAGTTCAACACTTAGTGATTTTTTAGTACAGAGCAAGATACAAGTGCATGCCCTAGATATAATTATGCATAGAGAAGAGCGAGGGTTCCAATCAGATAAAATATGACACCACCAAAGTTTGGCGCTCTAGGCCAATATGTACGGGTTACCTGACACGACCAAAGTAGGAAGGAAAATGTGAGGGAGCCCGAGAATGTCGTCGAGCTCGAAGATGTCACCACTTTTGAGAGAGAGTAAATCAACCTTACATGGCTTGAGGAGGAAACATCGACAATGGAACATGGGGACATAGGGAAAAGTTACGGGACCCAAAATAATATTCCAAAGCCTAATCTCAAAACACCTACTAAGCCTGATGAAATGAAGGGTTAGCAACTCGGTTGTGACAAAGAAGAGGTGTTGGTCAAGGACATCACCAACCAACCGAACTCTGAAGGGGAAGAGACGACGCAGAAACAACATGGGTAGGCCCATAAGCTATCGGGTAGATTTTATTCTTCACACTATTTGTCGAACATATGTTCAAGATGTATACTGCACTTTCTACTGCCTCAACCCAATACTCATTTGAATTTTTTTTGGCTACCAACATATTGTGCGCCATTTCCATGATGGTTACGTTCTTTCTCTTTGCGACACCATTTTTTTTGTGGTGTATATAGCGCGGTAAATTGCTTTTAGATGCCATGAAATTTACAAAAGTTATGAAATTATATTGAAATGTATTCTCCTCTTATGTCAGTTCTTATACACTTGATTTATTTCCTAAAGCATAAAATGACTCTGGTTGTAACTTCCTATAGAAGTAAAATTGGCTCTATATTAAAGACGAACATAAATACTACTGACTATTGGAATACTTAACTGAACTCGAGAAGACAAATATTGACTCCATTTACAATTCTCCTGCTTGCTGACTGACTTTTGAGTAAACTTGTGAGTTTTCACTTGCAGACTGTCAGACTGACTCACTGACAATTCGGATGACTAAAAAAAAACTACTGACAAAATGATTGATAGAAAAATCAATGGAGGCGTAAATATATCACTGACTTGTAATTACTATTTCCAACACTCCCCCTTGATTTATTAGTAGGTGCGATTACAAAAGAAAATTACATCAAAAATTGAGTTTACAATTTTACTGTCACTCATTTGTTACTGCGCAGACTCCTAGACTATTTCTTAGATGTTGAAATGCATCTCTTGCTAAAGCCTTTGTGAAAATGTCTATGAGTTAATCTTTTGACCCGCAAAACTCCGAACATATCTTTTGACAAGAATACTGTTGTTGGTTCCTGTTTTTCCTACAACAAATATTTTAACATTCTTCTCATCCAAACTACTTGACAAGCTACGCTTGTAGCTATGACATACTATGCTTCTGTTGAAGAAAGATTCATTATAGGTTGCTTCCTTGATTCCCATGATACCATACATGTTCTAAAATGAAATGTGTACCCATAGGTACTTTTCCTGTCATCTATGTTGCCTCCACAATTGTTGTTAGTGTATCCAATGAGTTTGAAATCTTTTGAAGTGGAATACTTTATGCCAAAAACTTTTGTTCCATTCACATAGCTTAGGATTCTATTTCCTGCCTTCCAATGTGATTCTTTTTGCATTTCCATGAACCTTGAAATTAGACTCGCTGCATACATAATATCAGGTCTTGTCACTGTGAGATACATAAGACTGCCTACCAGTCTTTTAAATAGTGTGGGATCCACTTTGGACCCTTTATCTTCCTTTCTTAACTTCAATCCTGTTATGATAGGCGTTGGTGTTGCTTTTGAATTCATCATATTGAATATTTTCATAATTTCATGCACATACTTAGACTATGAGATAAATATACCAGTTCTGGACCAGTGAACTTCAATTCCCAAAAAATATCTCATAAGCCCTAAATCAGTCATTTCAAATTCATCCTTCATGACTGACTTGAATTATTCTATACCAAAATCACCTATAAATATCAAATCATATACATATAAGAAAACAATTAACATGTTACCTTGTTGACTTTCTCGATGTATAGTTTTGGCTCACTTTCATTTCTCAGAAATCCATTTTGTGTGAGATAGGAATATATGCAACTGTGCCAAGCTCCAAGAGCTTGCTTTAATCCATACAATGATTTCTTCAATTTGTACACTTTGTCTTCTTGTCTTAGAACCTCATAACCTTGTGGTTGTTACACATATACTTCTTCTTCTAAGTTTCCATTCAAAATGACGACTTTACATCCATCTGATAAATTGGCCACTTGTACTACGTGGCAATGGCTAACATTGTTCTGACTGTGTCCATGCATGCAACTGGTGCAAATGTTTCATTGAAATCAATTCCAGGTTGTTGTGTAAAGCCTCTTGCAACTAACCTTTCCTTGTGTTTGTGTACACATTTCCATCTACATCTTGCTTGGTTTTATAAATCCATTTGACAGTTATCACGTCCTTATCTTCAGGAACAGCTACCAATTTCCATCTTTGGTTGTTCTCTATGCATCTGATTTATTCATCCATGGCTTGTGCCCATACATCATCATTGACAACTTCTTCAAAAGTTAATGGATCATCTATTTGTGAAAACAAAGAAAAAAACTGAAAATGAATTTGATGTGTCTTCATTATAGATGTCTCTCAGACTTCTTGTCTTTCTTGGTAACATACTTTCTAAATTTGGATCTGGGGATGTAGAACTACTTGGACTACTTGTTGATGTTTATTGCGCTCTAGGTGTAGACTGTGCACTTGATGTTCTTATTGGATTATTTTGCGTTGTGATTTGTGCCATAGTGATAGGTGTAGAAGGGACTGTGCACTGACATTTGCATGGTGTTTGAACCATTTCATCTTCTGTGTCATCATGCTCCATTGCATCTATAATTTTTACTATCCTTGTTATGCCTCCATTCCATGCTTCATTCTCCATGAATTGAACATCGTGACTGATTATGACTTTTCTTGCTACAGGGTCATACAACTTGTATCCTTTTGTGTCTTCCAAATACCCAAAAAATATACATTTTTGTCCTTTGTTGTCTAACTTATTTCTCAGGTCATATGGAACATGTGCGTATGCAACATAACCAAAAACTTTTAAATGTGCCAGACTATGCTTCAATCTTGTCCAGGATTCTTGAGGAACTCTATTCTTCACACTCTTTGTCGGACATTTGTACAATATTGATACTGCAGTTGCTACTGCCTCACCCCAATACTCATTTGCAAATGTTTGGCTACTGACATAATGTGCACCATTTCCATGATGGTTTTGTTCTTTATCTCTGTGAGACCATTTTGTTGTTATGTATATCATGCGGTAAATTGCTTGCAGATTCAATGAACTTTACAAAAGTTCTGAAATTCTCTTGAAATGTATTCTCCTCCTCTATCAATTATTAGACACTTGATGTAATCACCACTATGTTTCTCCACAAGTGATTTAAACTACTGAAAACAACCCAATGCATCAGATTTATGCTTTAGGAAATAAATCCATGTATTTCTTGAGAATCATCAATGAATGTCAGAAAATACGTACTACCTCCTATGGATGTTGTTTGCATTGGTCCACAAATGTTTGAATGTACTATTTCCAGTGGAGCTCTTTCTCTGTAAGACTTTCCAACTGGAAATGATTCTCTGTGTTACTTGCCAAATATGAAGCCTTCACATACCCTTTCTCGTTTTTCAATCAATGAAAAACCTTTTACCATATCCTTTGTGTGTAGCAGCTTCAGACCTCCAAAGTTCAAATGTCCAAATATGAAATGCCATAACTAGGAATTATCCGATATTTCAGATTGGAATGTTTCTTTTATCTCTGTGCCATTTTCTCTTTTCTTGATATTTCACGCACTATTTTCCTCATTAGAACTGAGCGCACTTTCTACTGTAAATGTAGTGTCTGAGTACACATCTTTTGCTTTACCAAAAGCTAGCGTTGTATTATTATTCTTGGTTGGCTTCAATATCAAAGGGAATATTATGTTACTTGTCATATGGATTCTTGCAATGAGTTAACTGCTTGGGCATTTATCCATAATCACATAATGATTATCTTCCATGTAGATTGTGTATCATTTCTATAATAGTTGTCATGTGCTCATCAGATTATGCTTCAGACCAAAAACATAATATACTTCATACATAACGTTTTACACTCCTTGCTTAGTTAAAATGTTTATACTTCCTTTTCCTAATACAATGACTTGGATATCTGTTCAAAGTGTAACCTTGGTTTGAAATGACTCATCCAAACTAGAAAATAGATCTATGTTTCATGTCATGTGGTTACCACAACTTGAATCTAAATACCATATGTCACATGGACTTGCTTGAGAAATATTGCATTCAACTGGGGATACTGTAGGGATTTCTATAGTGTGCGCCATAAACATAGGATGAATTTGGTTATTAGCATTGCTTGACTGATCTTGACTTTGCTTGTTCTGATTATACTGTCTCTTTCTGCAACAATATGCATAATTTCCATAACTTTTACAGTAATGGCATTGAATCTTTGATTTGTCAGTTCTCTCACTACTTGGTTGACTGGTACTTCGGTTTGGACCTCTTCCACCAGTATTTCCAATACTGCTATTGCATCCACCTTTGACAAAACTTCTTCCTCGGCCTCTATGGTTAGCACTCCCTCTTCCTCTTCCACAACTTATAGATGACTGCACAGAAAATGAATTCTATAATGACACACTTGACCTATTCAATCTATGTTCATTATTAATGAGGGAAGCTTGTAGTTCATCTAGGATGAATTGACTCAAGTCCTTTCTCTCTTCTAGAGTCACAACAAGGGTATCAAATTTAGGAAGAAGACTCCTAAGTACCTTTTCAAAAAAAATTCTATCTTCGACGGTTTCACCATGAGACTTAATCTGATTTATCAAGCCAATGACATGGGTGTAGAATGAATCTATTGTATCTATATCTTTCGTTAACAGAGTTTCAAAATCTCTTCTAAGAATTTGTAGTTTTGTAGTCTTTACTTTGTCCATACCTTGATAAGTGGTTTGTAATATGTCCCATGCCTCTTTGGATTTCTTTGTTTATGCAAATCTTGGAATTATGCTCTCATACATGTCTTGATGTATGTAAAACAATTCATTTCCATCCTTGTTTCTTTGGTCTTTCAAGACATCCTTCTTCGTTTGTGTGAGGGCACTATATGTTGCCTGATCTACTGGTTCCACATAGCCATTCTCAACTATATCCCATACATATTGACCTTGGAATAGTGCCTTCATGGTCAAGGACCACATCTCATAATTCTTGTTTGTAAAAGTGCGAGGTTGCAGATTTGAGGTAGAAGCCATTTTTCACTTTTCAATAGAGTTTCTACTCTTGAACTTGATCTGATAGAACCTGCTCTTGATCAGACTTGATTTTGATCAAACTTGCTCTGATACCAGATCTAGGATTTAGTGAGCAATGGACATGTTGTTGCTGAGATTAAACTTAAGGCTCAAAGAGTAATGTCAGGCATCGGGAATGTTTGAAGAGAATGTTTTAAAGAGTGCTTTTTCTACCTTTAATTATATAGGAAATGATCCTTAAATGAAATTAATAATAGGACAATACAGAGTTCATATTTCCTTGTCTGAGTCACAATTTTAATATCAAATGGGGTGAATGAAACTTACAGGACTGTTAAACAAAGCAAGTAATCAATTGCAGATGAATATCACCTTGCTTGCAGTGGAAGAAAAGTAGAGAGTGCACCCTTGAACAAGATATGAAATGCAGTAATTCAAATAGCTTGTAGGTCATGCTTTACTTATAGTAAATACAGAGGAAAAAATGCTTACTTGATGAATTTTTGATATAATGTGATTACAGTAGTTGTGATACTAAATTGCAATCAATCACTTATCAAGGAATTGCATAAGGAAATTCATAGGTATGGAAATACAAGAGAAACACCCAACTCAAACTGAATGAAAATTAGAATCTCTATCTGCACTTGTATTAATACTAAAAAATGAGAGTTTTATCTATTCAATCCAAAAAGAAGCCACCCCGAATAGATCCAAAATCTATCTATTTGTACAAAAAATGTCACAACTCAAAAACCCTTGGACTTCATACAATATCTCCTAAAAATAAAATGTGATTCGAATGAAACGACATGATGAAGCTATTGTTTGAGCTGGTGTTTTCATATGTCTCTTCATTTGCTCGCAAATGCGCTCATTTTCCTTTGCTCTTTGAATTGGGTACACATCTCCATTGAGGAAACCATAATGATTTGTTTATTGTTCTCATCATCTGATTCCATTGCCATCTGCTCTTCGGATGCATTTACTGGAAAAAGAATATCAGTTGAAAATATGGGGGGAGTGATAATGTGACAGGTAGCTCATCGTTTGCTTGTTATGTGATGGCTAACAATTAAGAGAAAGAGTAATTGCTCATGAATAGGATGACGTGGGGATAAGTGTGAGTGGTGAGGTAAACGGGGTAACTGATGTGGAAGGTGTGACAGGCTGGAGGGTGAACGGGGTACATGATGTGGAAGGTGTGACAAGTGTTGCTCCAGTGTCCCTTTATGTTTCTCTATTTTGTGGGGGGGCAAGGGGGTGGTTTCAAGTAACCTTCTTTTTGTCCCGCAATGCACCTGGTGATGCCACGTACCCCCGAGAGAAAATTGTGGTTTAAATTGTGGGACCTCCCTTCGAAATTGAACCTCGCACAACTTCGCCCCCCGCAATCGCTCTCAGCTATTGATCTCCATGATCCATTAAAATCCGACTGTCATTCTTCGCGAACTGAGATAAGCATCCAAAGTTGAGCCGATGCCACAACTCTTGGTCATATGTAGAGAAGATAAAGCGAATTTCATACAATTCTTGTCTTTTGATCTGCGTGGGGGACATGTGCGAGACGATCCCCGTATTCAACTATTTTGTACTTTAGGGGGAGGCAAATAGTGTCGAGTAAAGAACTTTCGAAGACCCGAAGCCCATCTGGACCGTTGATCAAAGAGGACACATGGCAGGAGATCATGTACTTTAGAGACTTAGCATATCAGATATTTGCACCTCGAAACGTTCGAAGCCCGGAGTTCTGAAGTAAATCCTCGCCGTTGAAATCAAGAGGACATGCGGCAGGAGATCCTGCACTTCGACAGACACCCACTTCAGAAGAAATTTGGATGTGTGAAGCAAGAACTCTCGAAGCCTAGAGTTCCAAAGTAAATCTCATTCGTCCAAATCAAAAGGATACGCGGCACCGGATCTCTCACTTCGGGGATAACCACTTTGGAAGAAAGCTGGATTTGTGAAGCGAGAACTCCCCAAGCCTGGAGTTTCAAAGTAAATCTTCATTGTTGAAATTAAGAGGACATGCAACAGGAGATCCTCCACTTCAGAGACTTAGCATTTCGGAGATTTGCACCTTGGAACGCCCGAAGCCCAGAGTTCCAAAATAAATCCTCACCGTTGAAATCAAAAGGACACACAGCAAAAGATCTTGTACTTCGGCGACTTAGCACTCCAGAGAGTTTGTGCTCCTTTTTTTGTCTATTTAGCCCCTTCCCTGATATATTTGGTCATTTTCTTACTTTATCTAGCTTTTGAGTTGATTTATCGTTCCACTAGATTCTGAAATCTGACCCATCAAGTTTTCTTGCAACTTTTCGCGGCGCCATAATCCTTAAGGAAATAAGATTATCCTACTTGTAACAAGAGAGGTCTGTAAGTTCTTCACTCAAAAAAATTGTTAATTGTAAATGGTAAAATAATTTTGAAATTCGAAGAGCTTGTATAAATCTATTTACAGAGAGATTATTAAAAAAGTCTGATAGAATTTGTTACCTGGCAAATCACAGTAATTATTCAAATTGTTAATTTTAGCCAATCACAAACGTCATTAACAATGTAAGAGGGAAGAAATCTAAAGTTCAAAAAGGCTCAAAATTATACATGTTCCAACAGGACAAATATTGGATCCGCAGCGCACGGAAACTGTGCCCAACGTAGTGACAAAATATTGCGGGCCACAAGCTTCGTCACTGAACACTCAGGACTTTGTCGCACGGTTCACAGAATACACTAAATTTAAAACATATACGTAGACCCAGTCAAAATCAGAAGTAAAGGACTCGGAGTCAAGTGATCCATACACAACCGTATTTTGGGAAAAAAAATCTTATATATAATACAAGCCAAACTAAATGGAAATCGAAACATAACAATATACAATATACCAATTTATACATGTTACATATATCGATTCCAATTTATACATTCAGGCCTACTATCGATTCCAATTTATACATTCAGGCCTACATGTTACATATATCGATTCCAATTTATACATTCCAGATATCACTATTGTCTTGTGGTCAACGATTGTATTCGTCACAGAGTGACCCTGCGTTTCTTTCGAAATATAATGGAAGAACTTCAGGCTGTTGGTATTCAGGCCTGTTGATGGTCCGCAGGTATCGCTATTGTCCCTGCGGTAATCGCGTGTATTCGTCAAACAGTGGGTCTGCGTATCTTTCGATATGTAATTGGAGAACTGCGTATCACTCCAATATCTCAGTGAACAGCGGCCAACCATTCAATTAAGATTGAGCAGTCCGCCTCGTCCTGGTCCGTGACCATCGTCTATATACATTGTATATCCGACTGAAATGTTGGCATATTCCCATTATATATACATCAATTCAAACAAGTTACTTCAACGTCTCCATTTTGAAATGCTGGCTCAATTTTTTTATTGGATAATTTTCACACTCAGGAATCCTGTATCCTTTAGCAACAT